>JAZGTJ010017190.1:0-12206 GCA_036877575.1 Botia almorhae
TATGTGTGTGTGTGTTTATGTGTGTGTTTGTTTATGTGTGTGTTTAAGTGTGTGTTTATGTGTGTGTTTGTTTATGTGTGTGTTTATGCGTGTGTTTTTGTGTGTGTTATGCGTGTGTTTCTGTCTAATATTTTAGACTGCCAGCAAAGAGCGCAAGCAAAGTGACCATATGCGTCTGGGACAACAGAGGACATCTTAGAAACGTCCCAAACCAAGAGACGTCTTTAGTTTATTTCTGACCGGGTTCATTGAGCTTATAAAAATATGAATGGAGACTTTCTATCATTGTAAACACTGCAGAGTCATGTATTAAAGTAGAAACAAAATGTAAATAAACAATAAATGATGATAATTTTTTGTATTGAACAAGCATAAATATAAATGAATATGAATCTGGATCATTATTACTAAATTATTAATTCATGCATGAAACCCAACTGATTATTTTACATAAACCAAGAAAGTTCTATCATTTTAATTTTATATTAGTTGACCGTAAGCTTTGTCATATAATATTTAGCCTTGAAAATGAAATACGTAGAGTTGCCTTCCGCAGTCTTTCGAGTGGACACACCCCCTCTGACATCACAGCTCGGCCGTTCACGCGGACGTAACTCACGATAACAATATTTCCGATTCCACTTGAAGGCTTAATTACAATACGGTTTTAACTTTTGACCCGAACTGACGCGGATTATAAACAAACAGGAAATGACTGCTCGTTACGGACCAATGCTCGTGATGGAGGCGGGGTTGGACGGGGGGGAGCGCGGATGAGGGTTAAAAAGCAAAATAAATGAATAAATAAACAAAACGACCTTGGCGGCAGCCAGCCTCTTTACATACGACAATTTGTTTCCCGGAGACCGGAAAAAGCATTCCGAGCGTTGCCGCAAGAGCGATTCTTGAAAGCTTTTCTCAAATTATTTGAGCCACAAAGACATCGGCTGCGTTACATTATTCAAAGCTCACACAATGGCACTTCTGGCACGTATCCTGCTAAATTGAACCTGATTTAGTTAAGCTGGAATTTGAAGCAGAGGATAGAGTGGCCTGCTAGTCAGCAGGGAGGAGAGCCACTAACAAACATACTGCTGTGCAACACACCACTGACCTTCTGTCTGAGAGCGTGACACCCTCGTGTTCTCAGAACACTCCGTTGGTGGATGATGAACTCCATCTCGCCGCATGTTTTGGGGGGAACGAGATATTTCGAAAGATTTCTTCGATATTACCAGGAAAAAAACTAATATAACACATATTAATAGGATTTGGCTGGGACTATACAGTGCCAATAGAATCTAACATTTATTGCTCCTGAGAAAAGGAGCCGAATCAAGAAACAGGCAGAGATGGAGGAGTGCAGAGATTTGGTTTCCCTGAGCTGGCCAATGAAGCTTAACCAAACCATGTTTCCAAAATGTATCAGCTGGAATTACACGGCTCTTGTTGAATAAATATCTTCAGGGTTCCTTTTCCCCCGCGTCTGTTGAATGAGCTCTTGTAAACACTATCTCTCTTTTTCTCAGGCCTTCTCCCTCTCTCTCTCTCTCTTTCTCTCACTTAGTAGATTTTGAGGGGAAACAAACGGACGGATTGATCTGTCACACGCCGGTATGGAAGTGTGGAAGGTGTCTCGTGTGCGCTTTGGAGAAACACAGAGATGGAATGAAGGAGTTGGAATAAGCAACAGCTGTACCTCAACCACATTCACTGAACTGTTATATTGTTCGTGGATTAATTATAATAGCAGCTTATTTCGTTGCTGTATGCTGGACTTTACATATTTCTTTTTCCCAGTGCGGCTATCAAACTTCCAACTATTTTTCCAGAATTGGTTGTTTCCTCAGCCACGGATCACCGGACTGAATAAATATGCTGTTCGATTGTCTTGTTTCTTCCGAGTATTTTCCTTCCGAGAAAAACCTCATCCCACCCCCACAGTGCCGAAGCGCCTCGGGCGATTAGTATTTCACAAATCACAAAAGTTTTTTGTCAAACCCTGTAACTTGAAATTTTTTTGAAACCGTGCTTTTGTGCTTTCTTATCTTCAGTGTGACTTGCATTGATCTGTGTGGACGTTTGTGTCTCTCTAAAAGAAACGGTTCGCCAAAAACGAAACATTCACTTATCATTTACTCTGCCTCATGTTTATTGTACCCGCATGATTTTAATTGTTCTGTGGAGCACATAAGTAGGTATTTATAGCACAATATGAAAGCTGAGCTTTTCTGTACAGTTAATGGGAATAGCGACTGTTTAAACCCCTCAGACCTCTTTCATTTACATTTACATCTATTCATTTGGCAGACGCTGTTATCCAAAGCGACTTACAAGCGACGAGAGCGTTAAACGTTTTGTCATAAGAACCAACAAGCCTACAAGCTACAGGATATTGTACTCTGTTACTAGAGAAAGGATGAACAAAAAACATTTTTTTGTAGGGAAGAGACAAAAAAAACAAAAAACTAAAAAAAACCTAAAAATATTTAGTTTTTTTAAACAAAATATAACTTATAAACGTCTTCTTTTGTTTCACAAAACATAAGAATTCATACAGGTTTGGGACACGTGGGGTTGTAAACGATGACATCACTTTAATTTCAGAATGTACTGTCCCTTTAAAAACAGATTTATCTGTCTATTCCTCTTGTACTCGTTTTAAAATAGTTGCTTGTTATTTTCAAAGCTGTAGCAACACGTGCTTTGAGAGACGTTCTCTGATAATCTGGCTACAGTTCACTTCAGTTCACTTCGAAGGAGACTCAGGTAATACGCATCGAGGTTCCTCTGTTCCTCTTAGCAGCCCTTCATCATTCTTCTCTAACTCCTTGTATCTAAAGACCCATTTCAATAAAGCCCTCCATGCTTTTAAAATGTTAAAAGAGTGAGTGCAGTCAAAGGGAACTCTGGTGTCTCTTAAGCGCTTTGGAAGGGACGGTTCTTAGTCATTATTTTACGCTTGCTTGTTTGAGTGAAAGTTTTAAAGAATGCCTCAGGTCTTCATGCATCCCTGGTCTATAATTACCACCATAATGAAGCGCACGCGCGCGCGGCGCTGGTCGGATTAGACCTAACAAACGCAAACAATAAATTGGCTGCTTTCATTCAAAGTGCTTTATCACGAACGACTCAAAAGGCGCTTCTGCATAATGATCCCGTAGGTCAAGAGCCACTTGCATTCGGTTGATCATCTCAGGCGTTTCGCAGCCTGATTTCAGAAGCCAGATAACAGCGGAATCAGATTAAAAGACTATATATTGTGTCAACTCTGGAATAATGCCACCCGCTTGCCTTTTTAAAGTTCCATTATGCAGTTTTTTTGACTCACCACACTACAGAATCAATATGTAATGAATTCTGGGTATTAATAATACGAGGCCAATGTCGTGCAGAGTGATGGCTGAGTGAACTGGGTTTTGAGGCGCAGTGGGTGCCGGTGAGAAAACTGATTTTGTTTATAGAATATTGTGTTTATGCGGCGAACGTGTGGAGCGTCTTTAAGCGCGCAGCGAGGTTCGACGCCCTCGAACGCGTCGCTCGCCGCGTCCCAGCTTTTAAAGTATAAACAACGGGCCAAATAAATGAAATGTTGCCTTTAATGAAATCGTTTTGCTGTCTTGAGCTGAAAAATTACAAGTCCTAAAATCTTTTTAGGGAGCAAATTGGCGCGCGGATGGTGTTGTCTGCAGAGCGATCAATAAAGATTTCCATTTACTGGCCTGTCGGAGGATGAGCTAAAGATTTTAATGTACTCAGGTCAATATGCAATGAAGCAGCACGGCCCTTCTGAAAGTATCTCGCTGAAGGGCTACAATGAGATTTTGGGTTTATGCTTCGCAAATGCTACGTCCTTTGAAAGGGAACTGATTAGGGGGCTTTTGTTCCTTTGCTGGAGGGCCACAGGGGAGGAAATGTCTGGTTTTTGCTGTGTCCTCTAACTAAATGCAATGCTATAGATGTAATCAATAGGACAACACAATGCTAATGAAGACTCGGGCAGAGAGTGAGAGAGGCACAGAACAGCGGGGCTTGACTCTTTGGTCCCCGAACACCACACTGTTAATCTAGTCGTATAAAGAGGGCTAAACTTGATTAGGTTAAATGCAGTAGCTAACAGGACATCTCTCCCTCTATCTATCTTTCTATCTATCTATCTATCTATCTATCCATCTATCTAGCTGTCTAGCTGTTTGTCTGTCTAGCTGTCTGTCTATAAAAGGTGGGGGTGCAAATGTATGATTATCAGTCAAAAAGTAAGGTCATTCATCGACTTTATTCTTTATTTCTTTATATCTATCTATATATCTATTTATCTGTCTACATATCTGTCTGTCTGTCTGTCTGTCTATCTATGTGTCTGTCTGTCTGTCTGTCTACAAGTGAAATGCTCAGATCTTTATCTCAATCGTTATTGACGTTGAACACACAATTGCGTTACAGGAACAAATGAAAGACGCGTGAACGCCGCTTACCGCAGTACACGATGAGCAGAGCGCTCACCAGCAGCGCGAGCCAGAAAGTTGAGGACATCGTCACCCATGTATCCCTCCGTCTACTTTTCTCCCTGAAGGGCGAAGCCATCAAAGTCAGTCCCTTTAAAGTCTCGGGTCTCCGGTCAAATTACGCTCCAGTCGGGCTGTTATAGCCAGCCGCTGTTCAGGCGTCGGCGTTCATCGCAAAGTTGGCGTAAAGATGTGAGGGAGAAGCCGCGTGAACGTATCCGTGAGAATCTCGCGCTGGAATGGAAGACAGGAAATGATCGTGCTTCGATAAACGACGCGTCCTTTCGCGTTTGTTTGCATCACTAACAAATCGCTCGCTAGCCATTAACCGATTATTAATGAGCATATCCGTGCGTCTTCTACCCAGCCAATAATGACTAATGAGATATAAACCATTGGGTTTTACGCAATGACCAAAACTAAACACAAATGAGCGGAAACTGGTACGTTTGGACGAATAAATATGAAGTACTGCAGAGAGATACAGAAGAAGTTATAAAGCAACTCTAAAATAAGCCTTAAAGAGCTGCGGCTGTTTCTTCTTGCGACTACAATAAAAGTGTTTGATAACGGAAGGTGCTTTTGAGACAGAGGGTGAATCGATTGTTGTGCTTATTTTCCCCTCATACAGCGAAACCGGGTTTTGACGTCCTCTGAAATATCTGTTCCGCCTCTCCGAGTTGGCCGTTTAGTATTCACAACATTGCGTGGCGCGATAAGGACGCGTCTGAATTCAGCACCTCCGACGGTGGACAGCGACATAATATCTTAGCAGACATCAGAGGAAATGAAAATCTGTATGATTTAGTACTTAGAGAAAATGCCATTCATAAACGACATCCGAGTACGTGAATAGTTTTATATAAATAGTTTTGTATCAGATCTGGGATTCTAACATGGACGATCGTCTCCGACGCAAAGTATTGACGCTTTCTCAGCGGATCTGTAATTAAATCAGCCCTCGGCACTCGGTTACTCCTGGGGAAGTCCTGTTTTCCAGCGGCGTCACTCACGTGAGAGGACGATCTTTGATGGTTTTATTTATGACATGCGTGGCTTCGACCCTTTGAAAGATCAATAGATCAAGTGTGGGAGTGTTCCTTGGGCACAGAGTTGACTTCGAGTCTGGTGCGTGTCTATAATTCATAGTCACAGAGCTTGCGGTTACTGGGCTGCTCAGATGATTATGTACAATAGCAGAAAGTCTTCGGCCCACCTCTTTCTAACCCCCACGGTGTCTGTCCCTGGCCCCCGGCCAGCCCCCAAGGGAAATCACAATGGCTTCAAAGCTGCTTCTGCTGTGGGCAAAGAAGTCCTGTCTAAAATAAGAAATATTTCTTATTGTATAATTTTTCATTTTCTTTTCCACAGCGTCCCAGACAGTGAGCTCCCAAGACCCCCGAGACGGAAGATTGCTGACCTTCAAGGTCTCGCTGTCCGTTCTTTATCCCCTCCACATTTACCTCTGTGGCTTAAAAGCCCAGCTCTCCGTGCTGCAAAAGGCATGAATTTCTGTTCCTATTACCTGCAGGTGTGATCCAGAACCTTGTTTTCCAGCCTTGAATCTGGATTATTGTAATGCGATTTATTTAAATAATTCATATCGAGGCCCCTTTGAAAGTTTACTGGGGCCCCCTAGTGGGTCTTGGCCCTCAGGTTAAGAACCGCAGCCCTGGGGGTTCTTAAGCAGTGGACAGGTGGAACGAAATATTAGGAGCGATTTAGCTTTGTCGCTCCTGTTAAACAGAACGTAAAATCGTGGATTAAAGTAATTAACCGTGAGTCATTTTTAAGACGCAAACCAATGTGTGTAATGTATGCAGGATTTATAAATGAACGGAACATGTGTTGCTTAATAGGTCTTGTTTTAATCCACAATATGCTTGTGTGTGTGTGTGTCTAGTAATAATACGCAATAATAATGCTACATTTTACCTAGTATGAGAAGAAGACGCACTGGAGTCTTTCTGGTGGCCAGTGGGAGTCCAAAAGGCAAAACAGGTTGGAAAACTCTTATCTTACACTGGTTGTCTACGTTTGCCAAAAGGGAAGTGAGCCCAGCTTTACTGAGTGTATTTTGTAACAGGCATGTATTTTCTTGTCTAACAGCTCATTAAAGTTTTACAGGCACAAGTATTGCACTGAAGTCTGTATTCGAAACACGTATCGGAATAGTTTATTCGCGTGTGCGTTTATTCGCGTCGCGCGGTTTTACTGCGGAGTGAATATACCGCGTTTAGCGGAAGAGGGCAAGGAGATGTCACAGGAACAGCGCATTACTCAGACACTTAAGATGTGGGAACCTTCAGAAGAACCGTGTACACCGAGAGGGACCGAGGATGCGCAACGCTGATTTGATGGGACCTGGGGGAACGCTGAAGGTCTCTGTCAGTCTTCCGGTGAGATGGATTAAGTGCCAGAGTGACTGACAGGATGTATGTCTTCATACATCCGGAGGAAACCGATATAACGTCTGTGTGAACTGACAGAGATCGCTGCTCGTGATTACGTAACGCGATTATGTCATTAGTATTGTTGTGTTGTTTTCCTGTTATTAAAATTCGGGCTTAATTGCTCCTGCTCCCCTTTTCCCATTACTTACTCTGAATTAAACATAATTGTTCATTATCCCGAGACCGTTTTATATTAAATATTGGAGAGTGATAATATCCTTTCTGTACTTCCTCTTCATTATTACTTTGGTATTTAGTTTAGTATTAGTCCGCAGCTCAAGACCGTTTATATTGCCTTAGTATATCAAAAGGACGAGAGCATATAAACTTGTGCCCAGGGTTTAGCATCTGGGCCTTCATTTACTTTAAGAGTCATCTATTTGTAATGCAAATTGTGCATTCAAACAGGAACTCTGCCACTTGGCCACATTTTCGCATTAAACAAACTCCTCGGAGGCAGCGCTGGAAAACTCTTAAAGTGCCCACGTGCTTGAAATAGCCCCGTGCACGTTTTGCAAGGGGACGTGTTTAAAGTCGAAGCGTGTACTTTTCTCGTTAAAATAATACGCAGAGGCAACTGTAGGTTGATTCGCTTCAAACGTAATAAAATGCGGCTCTTATTTTATTCATGACCGTATTCATTTGTCTGATGGTTGTGTTTTGAAACCTGTTTGAAAACAGCCATTATTTTTGCATAGAAATGGTATACTTCACCTTTATTTTATCTGTATGCATATATCTGTTATCTTTGTCACCTTTGTGTCTATCCAACTTTGCAATAAGTCTGGTAACCTGGATTACAAATGACTGTATTTTATGATGAATATTCTGCAATAGCGGGACACATTTTGCAATACTCTGGACCAATAGAGCACACACACACACACACGCACACATTGCAATAAGAAATAAGTGTCACAAAAACTACAGTGTGTCATTTGGATCTTTGAATCTGGCCCTTTTATTTCTCTGCTTAGGATGTGGCACTTATCAAGAAGTGTGTGGTTTTTAAAGCTGGGGTATGCAACGGTCTCTCTGTGGTTGTTTGAGCAGGAAACCTCACACAGCCATCACCGATAAAAAGACTGGAGTATTGTTGCTGTTCTTTCATTGTTTACTGCAACCGTCCAATGAATCATGGGAACTTTTCAGAAAGCTTTGCAAGCACAATGAATGTCAAGTCACATTTATTACACGATACGCATCCCTCCAAAACTGCTTTAAGGAAAATCAAACTGCGGTGTCGTACATTTCTAAAGCCGTATTTAAAAAGCCCGTTTAATGACGCTCAGATTTGGAACGTCTACCTGTTTCCTGCATGTCTTCGGCGTGGTGTCCTTGGTTCCATTGTGGCCAGTTGTCATGGGAGTTTTGTCTTCTGATGGTGAAAGAGACCACACACAATCTGATGTTGTCATCTGTAATTGGTTGCCTGCCCAGAGGACCCTCCTAGCTGCCATTCCGCTTTATCTGTTCACTCTTATCAGTCCTTTTTCTTCCCGAGTGTCAGCAGGGCAGCAGATGTGTGTTCACACAATTGGAGGGCACTGCGGCAGCAATCAACCTTGGTCTTTGTATGGCAGGGAAGGAACTATTTACTACTGAAATGTCTCGGACAACCTTCGCAGCTGGAAAAGTTCTCCCCTCGCCTGATCCCTCGAAAATAAAAAGATTATTATCCGATTAGCGGCACAGAGGCGCTGAGATTGATATCGGAATGGACGTCTTGCTGAAACAAACAAATAAATAAATAAACATTTGTAGGCGTCAGATATATTGACTTAGAAAATAAGGATAAGTTGATTTGTTTGGGACGGAGGAAGCGCAAAAGTCGGAGGTGTCAGTAAGGTAGCACGCGCCTCATAAATCAAACGTGGCATCACCCGGAGGTAGCTGAGCTGAACTGCTGAAAAATTCACTTTTATTTCCGAAGCTTTTGATATCGTACAGTACTTTTCTTGAGTCATGTTTTTGTATTTGTTGTAGCGGCATTTGAGGTCAAACACCTTGTTGCGTACGGTCGTACCGCTGATAACAAGCTCAGGACTCATTGTACTTGATGGATTATAGTCATTTCAATAATGGAGCTAAATTTACAGTCAACACGTTAAGTCTGTTTTGATCCAAACAAGAATATGGGACGGTGAACTAAAGCCAGTAGACATTAGTTATGTCACGGCCACAAACCGTTCACTATTTGATTGGTTGGTTGTAGGTATTAGAAGGAGGGACATTTTCATTTGTGAAAGCATTTGATTGGACGAAAATCTGTGAGGGGAGGCATTTTCATTCTAGAAACCATTTGATTGGACAACAATCTGTGGTGCAGAATGAGTCATCAATATTTTTGGGGGTGTTTTCCACAGAAAAGAGACTGTAAGTTTTAAATGTGTACATCCACATATGTCCATATTTAGGGGTACCCTGACATATGAAGTGAATGTGACATATTTGTCAGATATGGTAACCCATACCCGAAATGTGACCTCTGCATTTAACCCATCACTGGTAAGGAGTGAACACACACTGCAAGTCAGGAACACGCACACACCCGGAGCAGTGGGCAGCACATTACTGCGCCCAGGGAGCAATTGCTTTGCTCAAGGGCACTTCAGTTGCAACCCCCCCAGTGCTGGAATCGAACCAGCAACCTTCTGATTACAAGCCTGACTCACCAACCAGTAGGCCACAACTGCCCCCCTTAGGACACATCAAAGCTATATGGCCTTTTTTAACATAAAAATACACATTTCACCTTTTTAATTTTAGCAGCTTTGAACTTCATTGGATAGGCCCACAACGCATTGTGCCAGCACGTTGACACTATGAAATATTTCTCTAAATGAATGCGGCCCCCTGTTGTTGGGCACGAGGGTAGCATTGTGACTAATGACTATTAATATGATTGACTGCCAATGTTAATAACCAGATCCGTTATCCGTGAATATGACACAATATGCTAAGCACGTCGCCACGAAACTTGGGCCCAGACGAACGTATCACAAGACAATAAAGAAAAGGAACGGGGCAAAAATGAAATGACGGCGAAGCACCGAGAAGAAGAACCGAGGCAGGAAATCGCCGGGGAAACGGAGGTGCCGGGGATCTGTGATAGAAAACGGCCGTTTCTGCCACGTTGCTCCTGAGATTCATTGCTCTCCTCATCAATCATGGCGAGCTGATGAAATTGTTCCTGCCCAGAGTAGAGCCTCACGGCCCTCGTGTGCAGACTTGGCATAAATCCTGCTGGCAGGGAATAGAAGTGGATTATATTGTGCAAATTAATTGTTGCTTGAATTCGTCACTTTTCCTTCCTGCCCGGGGAGAACTTGAAACACGAAAACCACATCGTCTTATTCTCATTGGTGTGGCCCATCTCTTAGCTTTTTGGCTTTTCGTATCATTTCAAGAATGTCAGTTTAAAAGAGATAAGGTTGGTGATCGACCTCAGACCGCGATCCGCGAAATGTGTTTCAAACAACAGGTCAAACTGGACAGAGCTGACGGCCTGTCCATCAGTCAAACCAATCCATTCCGAATACCCACAAGAAGGAAGGCGCACGGACACGTTTACGCACGCTGAGCAAACAAATAGGCGGTGCTCGATACCTCGGATCACTCATTAATTTGCCCGGCGTATTTTTAGGGCATTTCCCCTGTGTTTGATCGGGCTGCGGCTATAGAGACAAGCTCCGAGAACATTTCTCTCATTAGTGTTTACACAATACTCCCGCCGTCAAGGTTAACGGTGTCCCGGTTCCCCGGGCACTGTTAAAGAAGAACCGCGCTAAGTCTAATGACTTGACCGCCGGTGACATTAACTTACTAATTGCGGCAGTTATCGTTACATTTTAATGCTGTTGTTGTCGCATTTCTAAAAAAAACACCGGAATAATTCAACGCATATGTATTATTAGTTACTGCACTCTTACATATTTACCACTGGAGAGCAAAAGATACTCTTGTTCAAAACAATTTCCCGGTTGTTATTATATTTGACGTTTCAAATTGCTTTATTAGGTGGTTCTATAAATGCATTAGCTCTATATTGTAGGCCTGTAAAATATATTCGTATTTAGATTCCATCGTATTATTAGCAAGTCAGGGGTGCCCAGCGGCAGAGCAATTAATTAGGAACTAATGCACCGTGCTAATTTGTGTATCACCAAAAAAAGCTCATATAAAATTAAGTTTCCACTGAAATGAGAAATTATAATATGGTAAATCGGCAAAAACTACACTAGAATTGATACGTCACTATTTTACTGTGAAACGGTGCGTTTGGCTAATAATCACAAGCGGTGCAACACTGCCCTCTAGAGGAATTGTCCGGGAATGTGCCTAGAAAACACGTTCAGCGCCTGAACATGAGAATATTGCCCAAATGTTCATGCTAACAGCGTGAAATTCAAACGCATTGCTGAACCAAAACAAAGTTGACTTAAAAGCGCTATAAACAATATAAACAAAGGTGTCCAGTGTCGTTTAAGAGGCCTGCCTTTATGAACGTTATACGTTATGAAGATGCTTGGGGACTTGACGAAATCCGCAATATGAACATGGTTTCAGTTTAAATCTAAATTATAATCTATTTACGTGCACGCGTGCGGTTATGTGGCGCAAACGCATCCATCTGCAGTTGTTAAACACACGTGTTGCGTGTGCTAAACAGCTACAAGCGGGGTTAGACAAACTCCTCCCATGCTCCGCCCACTGCAAACTCTCTCCTCGCGTCGGATCATTCAAACCTTGTTTTCTTGCCTCCGATGAAGTTGTTAGAAGTTTTAGTTTCACGGGTACTAGTTGACTAGGTGTATCATTTGCGTCCGCTTAAATTACAATGAGCTTTTAAGTTCGCGAGAAGGTTTTCGGAGATTACAATGTGGTCAAAGCTAAACTAAAACTGATTTAGGACCGAGAGTAACAATCGGGTAAGTGAAACATTTACTCAACATTATAGAAACGTTTTTGAGCATCACATGGGGATCCGTAAATCCTTGGTGAGACTTTATACTTTTTGCGTATCATGTTTGAAATAATGGTTTTTTCTCCACACTTGCGCGAGCCTTAAAACTCTTACTTTCTAATAGAAATGACCTGATCGTATAACCTAAAACGTGAAAATGAACAGGATAGCAGTTCGATGTCGGTACATTAAACCAGATGAGCAGTCAGTCCTCGGTCATGACTCGAGATGCTGCCGTTAATTGAATTATCTAACCGGCGTAAGTAGTTGCTCATGTCTGTT
>JAZGTJ010017191.1:0-12206 GCA_036877575.1 Botia almorhae
GTCGATTGCAAATGACGTAGCAGGTACCGTAGAGTGCAGGTGTCGATTGCAAGTGACGTCGCCTGCAGAGGAAGTTTGGGTGACTGAGAGTGCAGGTCTGACAGTGCAGGTCTGAGAGTGCAGGTCTGCAGCCAGACCCTTCTCGCAAAAAGAGCAATGTAGATGAGACAGAATTAAAACGTAAACACAGGCAAGGGTCGAGGCAGGCAGCAAACAATCAACAACAATGTCTGTATCAAAAACAAGAGGCAGGCAGCAGAAAGTCAAAAAAATGATAAACAGTCCAATTGGCAACAGGAAAGCAGTCCGGAATAACGCTCTGAAATGTAGCACATGGCAATACAAGACATTGCACCGAATGGTGAGAGCATTCCTCCGGGCTGTACCCCTCCCAATCCACCAGATACTGGATTCGGCCACCCCGGCATCTGTAATTGAGGAGTTGCTTCACTCGATAGGCCTCCTCGGCATCAACCAAGATGGGGGGGGGGCTAGCAAGGACACGTGGAAAGTGGGAGAAATACGGTAAGTATTAGGTAAAGCTAAGCGAGCCGAAACAGGAGTGATCATTCAAGTATTTTGAATGGACCCACTTACCTACCTGCAGGGTAGGCGGCGACGTAGATCTCTGGTCGAAAGCCACACCCACTGGCCCGGTGCAAAGTGAGGACTGGGTCATCATTGTCAGTTAGCTTGCAAGGTTTGACGCCTGAAAGCATGGAGAAGGTGGGTGTGAGCCTCACCTTCGTTGAAGCCAGTTCGTAACTGCTGGGAGATCCATGGGCTCTCCCGACCAGGGGAACAGCGAAGGTTGGAAGCCCAGGACACACTTGAAAGACGGTCATACCTGTGGATGGCTTGACCAAAGAGTTCTGGGCATATTCGGCCCACATCAGGTACCTGCTTCAGTCAGCCTGATGCAGGTTGCAATACGAACAGAGAAATCTGATGATCTTCTGGTTCAGGCATTGGCTTGAGGATGGAAACCAGACATCAGGCTGACATTAACACGAAGACTCTTGAAAAAAGAGGCCCACACACGAGAGGTAAACTGTGGAGCCTGGTCCGACACGATGTAATCAGGCAGGCCAAAAAATCTAAAAACAAAATTACAGGGATCTCTGCTGTCTCAAAGGCCATGGGTAGTTTGGGCAATGGGTAGCCACCAAACGGCAGGCTTTTAAAAAACTATCAACGATAGTGAGTATTGTGATCGTGCCCTGTGAGTTGCGTAGGTCCGTAATAAAGTCTATAGCTATGTGGGACCAGGGTCTATGTGGAGTGGGTAATGGTTGTAAGAGACCAGCAGGTAACTGACGGGGCATCTTTGAGACTTGACAAACTGCACAGTTCTGCACGAAGGTGATGATATCGCTCGGGAGATTAGGCCACTAGTAATGATTTCTCAGGAGATTGATGGTGGCCGCGATACCGGGATGTCCTGAGCTAGAACTTTTGTGAACCTGAGTGATTACACGCTTTCTGAACTGTTCAGGGACAAATGTAAGATTCTCAGGGCAATCGGGGGGTCGTGGACGAGACTCATTAGCTTTCAAAATCTCGGTGTGTAAATCCCACTGTACTGGGGCGACTAATATCTTCTCAGGAAATATATTTTTTAGGGAGCCTGACCTAGGGGTTACCTCGGCCTGACGAGAGAGTGTGTCGGCTTTGGTATTCTTGGAATCTGGCCCAAAGATTACTGAAAAATTAAATCTAGTGAAGAACAGGGGCCATCTTGCTTGACGGGGATTCAGTCATTTGGCTGAACGTAAATATTCTAAATTCTTGTGATCGGTGATTACAGTGAAAGGATGTGCAGCCCCCTCGGGCCAATGTCACCATTCCTCTAGTGCAAGCTTGATGGCCAAAAGCTCTTGATTACCTATGCCATAGTTTTGTTTAGTGGGGAATAATGGCATAACAACATATTCATAATGACCTGTAGACATAGAAAGCGCTGTCTTCCGCTCATCTCCCTCCCAAATTCAAACTAGGTTGTAGGCGCTTCTGAGATCTATCTTAGCGAAACTTAATTGTAACCTCATTGAGGCCGCGGTAATCTATACAGGGTCGCAGTCCTCCATCTTTCTTCTTTACAAAGAAAAAACTCGCAGACACTGGCGAGCTAGACGGACAAATGAACCCCTTAGCTAATTCCTTATTGATGTACTATTGCATAGCACACGATTCGGGTTGAGACAACGGAAAAATACGTCCCTTAGGAGGTTTCACTCCAGGGATGAGATTAATTGCACAGTCTACATCACGATGTGGGGGCAATTGGTAAGCCTTCTGTTTACTAAAGACCAAAGCTAGATCAGAATATTTGGGAGGTATGAGACAGGGCGAGGAGCGCAAAGATTCTGGTTTAATTTAAACTGGGACAGACTGAATAGAAACGATCTTTTGCATGCATGACTGGTGACATTGATCTCCCCAATGGGTAATTTCTCCCTTACTCCAAGAAATTGAACGTTCGTGTGCACACAGCCAGGGCAAACCCAGAACGATGGTGTGATTAGGTGTGGATATATGGTATATATATAAGTTCCCAGAGTGGAGCACCCCCACAAGCAGATGTAAATTGTCCGTCTGGTGCTCCACTCTTCCTAGTCCCAATCGACGACCATCTAATGCCTCCACCTCTAGGGAAGAAAAACATGAGATTAGAGGGATATTATTTTGTTTAGCAAATTCTAGAGATATAAAATTAGCTGCAGCACCCGAATCGATTAGGGCGAAAGAGTTAACAGTTAGATTATCAACAACTAGGGTCACTGGAACATGAATGGAGTTATTCTGTTTATTAGTTGTGGTAGCTACACTCACCGGTGGTGGTCTAGAGATGGGTCAAATGGGACAGGAGGCTCTTAGATAACCTGACTGACCACAGTATAGGCAGAGACCGGAATGAAGACGACTCTCTCGTTCTTTGGAGGAGAGACTGGTGTAGTTTATTTGCATGGGCTCGGAAAAGGCTGCATTCACAGGGCTTGGAGCAATGTAAGAATGGCAAGGGCGCTGTGATCGAATCAGGTTATCGATTTAAATTGAAAGTTCTACGTACTCACTCAGGTTCCGACCTTCGTCACGACAGGCCAGTTCAGATTGGAGTTCGCTATTAAGACCCCAGCGATACAGCAGCTTCAGTGTATCCTCAACCCAAAATGGTCAAACTGGTCAAAACCCGGCGAACAAAGCAATGTAGATTAGACAGAATCAAAATATAAACACAGGCAAGGGTCAAGGCAGGCAGCAAACAATCAACAACAATGTCTGTATCAAAAACAAGAGGCAGGTAGCAAAAAGTAAAAAAACGATAAACAGTCCAAATGGCAACGGGAAAGCAGTCCGGAAAAACACTCTGAAATGTAACACATTGCAATACAAGACAACGCACCGAATGGTGAGTGATCCTGGGCTTTATAGAGCGGCTGTTTAGGAACAGGTGGCAAACAGGAAGTCATCAGTCCTAGGAACGGGGGTAGATGGGAAATGTAGTTCAAGACAGAACTAGTATTCTGGCGATGGCTCCCTCTGGCGGCAGGAAGGAGGAGGAGGAGCGACCCCCTCCGTAACAATAATGGAATAAAAACATTGGTAAATACCAGCAAATGTACAGTAGGACAACTATTTTCTGACAAAATCTACTGAAAATGGTACAAATTATTTTATAGGCACATTATTTGTTTTATCGCTTTAATATGTTTGTTATTAATTTTTTCTACTTGACTAATTAAACTTATTTAAACAAATTAAACCCTTTGAGGTTTGTAAGTTGTAAGACATGTAAGAAGTTTACAAGAATTACGCCAGTACAACATTTTCTTTCTGTTTTTATGTGTATGCATGTGTTGTGTGTATATAGCATGGATTTAAAGATGATAAGTTAATGTTGAGGGTCACAGGGCCAGTGAGGGTTTGAGGTGACATGCATTAGGTGACTTGCCTTAGTCCAACACAATGCAGGCTTGGTTCACATTTTGCCATGAAAGTCTAAATATGTCATGTTCTAAAATATTATTATAGAGTCTGTATTAACTGTTAATATAAAATTAGCAAATTATTAAACCATGAAGTAATATGTTTCTTTTCGGACTCTGATGACACATAGAAACCATTCAAGGGTTAGGTTAAAGTTTAATTTGGCAAGTGGAAAAAGTACACATTAAAGCAAGAAAACAAATGCCTTAATGTGCCTATAAAATAATTTGTACCACTTTCAGTAGATAATCAGAAAAGAGTTGTCCTACTGTACATTTGCTGGTATTTATCAATGTTTTCATTCCATTATAATGAAACTATCATGTGTAACTGGCATGGTAAACACAATCAAGTGCATGTCATTTATGAATATTAGCAAACATTAAGAAAATAACAAGCTGAAGAAAAAATGCAAGTGTAAAGTCTAACAACATTGTAACCTTACTAAAAGGTAATGCTTTTTTAACAAAAGGTGAATAAGCTAATGTTACAAGTATTCATTTTTGTAATAAAGGTGAATAAATTAGGATGTAACTGACACCCTCTGAGTGTGAACACAAAACCCCTGTGGTAAAACAGGCAGGTTTGTGAGACCAAATGAGAAAAATTGTTAGCATATTGTCAATGAGAAATCCATTGAGCTTCAGGATTTAACCATATATACTTAAAGTACTGCTATTTATTAAGACAACATGGTATCACAGTTGTAGAACTTCACTGACTGAAATATTTACACTTCAAGTAATTAGATTTTTTTTTTATATGTTCATTTATTGAAGCAGTAGTTTAAAGAACAACATAAATCGTTGAGTATGATAACTGCATCTTAATCCATCTAAAACACATGAGATTTGGTTTGGGTAACGCATCTGTCTTACCTGTTCATGTTGATGCAAGTCTCCTTTTATTCTACTTCAATGAAAGACCAAGGTTTTCAAGGTGAAAGCAAAAGAGCATATATATGTTTGACAGTACTCAGAGAGCAATCAAGAAACTCTGAGATAAAGATTAAAAACATGAAAAAAGTGTTTGTCTGAATAAGATGACAACATTGTTGTGGTAATAATCCATGCTACCTTTAAATCAGGAACTTTCCAAGAGCTGAAAAACAGCAAAAATGTGTCTTGGTAGCTCTGGAAGAGCATGTTCTAAACTTTGACACTCCATTCACTTTAGAAGAAGAAACATGTATTTTTTGCATAAGTCGCAAGTTTTCTTGTATGCTGTAGTCACATTCATAGTCAGTTGTAAACCTGAATTTAAACAAGATATAGGAGTTCAAAGGAGCTCTTAAATGCAATTACATTTTGCTGCTTATATTTCAGAGAGATTACACGATCCAGCTCACATTTTTCTGGAAATAAAAAAAATTTATCAACCACACACTTAGAAAAACTACAGCTTGTTTTTGTATACATACACAGGGGACTTCTTACTATAGCCAGAGTGGCCACTACTATTATTATGCTCAGTTGCTTTGTGTCGGAAAATACAATGTATTCAGTACCTACATTGAGTCAAAACATAAAACATATGTTTTATTCAGTTCTGATTTTTATGGATAATGTTGTTTGATCTGCTGGTGCATTACACAAAACAGTTTAAACGTCATTTTAAATACCATAGTATTTTTAATGTATATTCTTACAAATATATAAAATACAAAATGGATACTTACTTACTGTTAGGCTGGAAAGCCATTTTCCAGGAAACTTCTTGAATTTCTCTGAACTGCTGTTGAGATGTCTAAAGAATAAAAAGGCTTATAGAGAGGGAGAGAGAGACCAAACTCTTAACACACAGCATATGACAGAAGTGTTCAAGCAACCATTGTTGCTTGAATGACACGGGTAAACTGTGAAACTGTGACTCTAACATAAAAAACAACTGATAACATAATCACACCATAGCCACAAGCAATTTAATTTAAAACAATGCAAAATGACCCATATTATAAAACAGGATTATGATGGTTGTATCGTTATTACTATATTTAAAATGAAATGGTCTTAACAAACTCAACGTAAGTTAAAGATTTAACTTAAGATGCAGTCTAAAGTTATGGAACATTTATTGTAGAAGTACACAGAGTAAAGAATTTATCTTGTTCTAAATGTAGTTTACAAATGTAATGTGACAATTCAAAGAGTCACCCAAAGGACTGAGTCTTGATGCTATATATCTAGACACAGCTTCTGTCCCCAAACACAGGATTTTCTTGTCCCCCATGTCAGGCAAATTAACATTGATGTTTAAATGAAAACAATGCTAAACAATCTGCATATTTAAAACTATGACTATGGTATCAGTATATCTTTATTGAAATTAAAAAACAGTTAAAATTGAACTTTATTAAAATTAAAAGTAGTCTTTGCAACATTTTACAGATATATGTTCAGATATATTCTAAAAGTAAACGCTTAAAAAGAAAAAGTAAAAGATACAAGTTTTAATGGTTTCCGTTGTAAATGTTTAACAAAACATGTTTTCATGAAAGTCCAAAAATGCACCCGAAATGGTTTTCCAAACGGAATTGGCTGAACAGATAAAGCTAGAGTTGATAACACAAAAATCTGAATTACAATAGCGTTATCTTTGTTTTTTAAATGTTTGTTTAAAATAGGCCACCATGGGGTTTTAAGATATAGTCAAAAGTCTGTTTAAAACTAAACATTTATATAATTAAAAACTGATGAAGCAAAAGCTTTGAAATGAAAATAAGATTATGTACCATTTTTTCTTGTTGTAATGTGAACGTTTAACCTAAATTAGTATAAGATGTATTTTTGTGAAAGATTCTTTATCTGAGGCATGCAGCTCAGTGGAAGTAAATGGACTCTATGGGTGTCAATACAAAACCCCCCACAGGCACTTGCATGCACAAAATAAAAATACATATTCATAAAATATGTGTCACAAACTCTGTATTTGTGTGTGTGTATTTTTAAGACTGTCCTGGCAGTGCGTTTTTCCTACTTGGGTGACTTGTACTCTTTAGCCAATCAGATGCAAGATCCCCCTTCCTTTCTTGATTTCATTGGTCAATCTGGTTAAGCGGTCACCTGAAAATAAGTTTAAAAATCGAGAAAATCTCCTTTAAAGTTGTTCAAATTAAGTTCTTAGCTATGCAAATTACTAATAGAAAAATTAAGTTTTTTAATATTTACAGTAGAAAATGACAAAATATCTTCATGGAACATGTTCTTTACTTAATATCCTAATCATTTCTGGCATAAGAAAAATGTATCACTTTGACCCATACAGTGTATTTTTTTATTGCTACAAATATAGCCATGCTACTTAAGACTGGTTTTGTTGTCCAGGGTCTCATATTGTTTGGTATAAAAAATAATTAATAATAAGTTTAAAAATAATAATAATAAATTAAAATACATATTTTTAAAATCTTTTTGTGTTTGCCGGTTTTTGCTCTGTATAGTACATGAGTGTAGTTTACTCAAGTGATAAACTACTCTCTGGGCGTGTTTTATAGTCTATATGTAGTTTTAAGCACATTTAAGTTGTAAATTGTGTGTACATCGTTTAACTTCTTATACACTTGTGTATCCCTTTTGGGTATTGTATTAAATCCTTGAGTCCTGCGGTCTCTGCGGGTTATGATTGGTTGAATGGTGAGCTCGCATCTGATTGGATACAGAGTAAGAGTCACCCAAGTGTGAGAAATGCGCTGCCAGGACAATCTCGAAAATACACACACGCAAATCCAAAGCGATTCTTGATGATTCGCACGTTCACAGTCACGATAAACTTGTGAATTTTAAAGATTCAAAACTTTTGTACACAGTTGTGCATTGTGTTTTGTGACACGTATTTAATGAATATGTGTTTTTATTTTATTTTAGCTATAGTTTTTGTGAATATATATATATTTTTAATTATTTTAAGTTTGTATGTGTGCATCATTTCTTTTGCGTGAATTATTATTGAGTCTAATCTGTTTCCATATTTAACAGCCCTTATTTTATACCCAAGAAGGACGGGGGGCTGACATAATTTAAATCAGTCTCTGAGGGACACATATTCAAGATGTTGACACTCAAACAGATCATGTGCCAAATTTGTTTAAAGTCTGTGTGGTATGCAACACTAAGTCACATGATCTTGACCTGCCTATAAACAGGCATGATGTTACACGTGTTCACACCCTGGCATGCCTAAAGCACGTTCCTCATACCATCAAGCCATGGCACAGCATCTCATTCCCTCTCAGGGAACTAGGATACATATGTAACCTGAGACATTTTTATAGTACAATGAAACAATGATCTTTGGTATGGCAAAAGATCAAAGAAAGTTTGATTTCTTAATTGATGGCCCCTTTAAAGCTAGGGTTGAGGCGTTAACCAACCTTTTCCTTCTGACTAGTTAATGTTTAGGATTAAGATTTAGAGCTAGGTGTGTGATGTGCAATGAAAAGAATCTTTGTGGTTTGAGAGAGGGCAATTTTCAGAAGCTTAGAAAAGCAGACAAAAAAGATCTCGTTAGTATCTCAATTGTTTCTTCTAGACAGCAATGAGTTTAAGATGGGAAGAAATTGAGAATTTTGCATCTCAGGACCCTCTATACTTTTTCTCATAAGAAATACCACTAATCTAACATGTGCTCTTCTGCAAGTGAAATCCACAGAGTCCACTGAGAGCTCAGTTCCAGCACAAGTTCCATGCTATATACTGTACCTTTTGATCAGGCTACCTTGTCCATACATAAATCGTTGACACTAGCATGTATGCATATGCCCGCTAATATTCACAATGTGATTTTTTTTTTTAACTCACATACCTGCTTACTCGTCTATAACAGTGTACAAGACGGTCTGATTACAATCGCAAAGACAATTACTTTTATAGTTACTGTCTCTAATGTAAATCTTATATAAACTGACACACGTAATAATTAGAGCTATGAGTATAACAGTCAGATTAAAATCCTACACATGATTATTTATACAGATATATATACAGTACCATTCTAAACGATTTTAAATTTTTTTGTTTCTTTGTCTTTATTTCTACATAATTATTTTGGATTATTATTGTTTTTTATATTATTATTATTAATTATTTCAAATTATTATTTTCTGTTATTTTTATTTTTTTACTACTGATTGTTACGAAGCCGGGCTCCTGTGACAATTCTATCGTGTCTTTCTATCGTGTCTTCCCTGGTCTTTGGATTTATGCTCTCGTGTTTGGATTTATGCTATTTTGATTACCCTTTGGATACCGTTTCCTGGATTATATTTTTTATTCACCGTGGATAGTCTTTTACGTTTCACTGCTGATACACATGTTGTCGTCCTTTTGTTAAACGGTTGGTGTTTGTGTGTATTCCTGTGTTTAGTTTTCATTAAATATCGTTCATTTAATTCCGTGTCCGCGTCCTCATTTGCCATCACAAACACAACCTTAGACAACTTAGACAACAGCACAGCAGGTTTTTGTGTTTTTTTATGTTTTGGTCTTTCTGCGTTTTTGTTTTTTGTGCTGCTTGTATTTTTGTGCTTTTGTGTTTTTTTCTGGACCTTTCCTTTGTTTTTTGTTTTGTTTTTGGCCACCATTTGTGGATTATGGCATCTTGGCCGTGCCAAAATGGAGCCTCAATGGAGGCATATGTGGAGAACATTTTGGAGGAGGTCTACGATCTCCCCATAGAGGATACTGCTATTATGACAGTTTTCCGTGTTGGATTAGATCCGGCGTTCAAGGACCTCATGCCGTTGCCCAGTCGGGAGTGGACTATAATGGAATATATTAAAATGGCCTTACGATTGGCGTGTTCCGACCTCCAGTTGGGGGAGGTGGAGTCTGGGCCCATGCCAGCTGGATACCATCAGCCAGGGTTGAACGAATCCGGGAAATGGAGCACCTCAGAGCCAGCAAGGGCCATTCTGAGAAAGAAGCCTGCTGCAGTGGTGGAGAAGACAGCTGTTCTTTGCTCTACAGCTCAGGAGGGACCGGAGCAGAGGGGTAGTTCTGAGGATCCTTGGGCTATCCTGGAAGTTGCGTCAGCGGAGCTCGCTAATCTGAGGGAGAGCCTGGCGGGGTCTCAGGTCAGCGCCGAGGAAGCTGAGGCTGTATCTCAGACCTGCGCTACGTTGACGGCAATCGCAGCTCAAGTGAGTGTCCAAGCAGCAGCGCCTGCCTCTCAGGTCAGTGTCCAGGTGGCAGCACTCGCTTCCCAGGTTAACCCTCTGGGGTYCGAGGGTGTTTTGGAGCCCTTTTTTTCAGGTGCTTATAAACATATAAATGGCTAAAGTCTGATRACACTGTATTCAGCACAAACTGGGCTACAATAATATCTGAGCTGCATGTATGTACATTATTGTGTTTTTGAGAAAGTAACGTTTATGCATGGTTAGTGAAAAACTGAAATTTTGAAGTCACTGAAATAAGGCCATAAAACACATGCAGAACATTTGTTCACAGGACTTTTGAGAACTTGATCTTGTAGCCTAGAGTGTTTTCTTTAAAATGATGTGAGAATCATCTAGTTCACTCGTTCACACAAAACAGTATATTGATTTTAATGGTCAAAGACACTTTTTGTTTAGAACGGCCGTATGCAAGGAGGCATGAATGATCATGAATAATGCTGTGATTCACACCTGAGAAGACAAAGACCCACATAATGAGCTGCATAATGAGCCTTTCAGTCAGGTGTGTGACTGAGAGGGAACTGAGGAATGAAGGAAGAATGTAAGGACAAAAAAAAAAGAAGATATATTTTTTGTTTGTAGCTTATTTAGAATATATTAAACTATCACGCAAAATAACTTGAGATTCACTTGCGAGTGCAGTTATAACCAATGAGTAATTACCAGCTGATAATGAAGGATAAGAAAGGACGCGCGTATATGTTTGTCAATGGGTCACTTCTCTGTGACATTTACAGCTAATTTGTTTATATATATTATTATTTTTATATATATTTACACGCCAGACGATCGCGAATACAAATGACCTGGTATAACACATTCATAACATTTACACCAGAGCAGATATCCGCGAACAGAAGCTTAGTGAACAAAAAATATGGAAAAATATAGTTATAACATTACAAAAAGTCAAATAAATAAAACCATTTTTATTTTTGTAAGAGACATCGTAGTATAATATTATATTTGTTTATATATATCATAGTTTATATATGCGCTCTGTTCAAAACTTAAAGTCATCCCAAGTCTGCGTTGCGGTGGTGGCATCCACCTCTCAAGTCAGCGTTCCGGCGGTGGAACCCGCCTCTCAAGTCAGAGTCCTGACGGGGGCAACCGCCTCTCAGGACTATCAAGTTCCTGTCCCAGCGCACCCGCTGATCAAGTCTCTGCCCCGGCGACTGCACTCGCCATGCACAAGTCTGCCCAGGCGATGGTGCTCGGCAAGCAAGTCTGCTCCCTGGCGCCACAAGTCTGGTTGCTGGCGCCTCAAGTCTGGTCGCTGACGCCTCAAGCCTGGTCGCTGGCGCCTCAAGTCTGGTCGCTGGTGCTGTTAATCGTTAATCGTTAATCGCTGTTAAGAGTCAGTGTCTATTCTATCGTGTCTTACCAAATAAAATTAGCACTATTCATTTTTGTGTGCATAAACATTAAAATTACATAACCCAATGAAAAAGACAGCAGAGTATCTAAATAAATATTCATATTATTTATATGGTTTTCAATTCAATATGTCCATAAAACAAACCATAAACTGGAAATTTGTTATCATGGTAGCTGTCTAATATATCACACCTTGATAATAAAATTAATTAATTATAAAAAAGAATATCTCATTTTGTTTCATCTTTTCGCATCCTTTCACTATGAAATCTGGTACCCTTCATTATAATGATGAATGGCTATCATAGCGGCATGACAGAAACATTCTTAATGTCGATCTTCAAACTGAACTCGCCTGTCATCGAGAGAATTTATCATTTTCTGAGCTTGTTAACCTCACCATCAAGATCGACAATCTCATGAGGCAGACACCCAGGCAGAGCGCTAGCAAGAAAAATCGTCGCAATCCTCCGAGCTGCGGTCACACAACGGAACAAATGCAGACTGAACCCATGCAGCTTAATGCTTATAAACTTACCGAGGAAGAACGTACAAGACGCTGACAAAATCGTCTGTGCTTCTACTGCGGTGAACCAGGCCATCGCAGCACAGGATGTCCACTCAAGACAACGTCTTCCTCAGAGGTAAATATCCATAACTTCTC
>JAZGTJ010017192.1:0-12204 GCA_036877575.1 Botia almorhae
TTCTTTTGGATAGTCCAGTATCCTTTATGTGTTCCATATTCTTACATTTTTCTCACATCCTCTCTTGCAGTCTATCTTGTTGCTGGGTGGTGTTGCTCTGGCATGCTTGGCCTTGGATCTTCTCTTCCTCCTCTTCTATTCATGCTGGCTGTGTTGCCGTCGCAGGAAGAGCGATGAGCAGCCGAACGCTGACTGCTGCTGCACTGCCTGGTGTGTTATCATCGCCACCCTGGTCTGCAGGTGAGTCTGGACATGTCTTTCTATTTCCAGCTAGTGGGTGTGGTTTCGTCTTTTGAAGCTGTCACATTCTTCCTTGTAACGGCTTTATCAGTGTGTCGTTCGAGCTGAGAACGACACATGTAGTCACTTGTTTGTTTGAGATCTATACTGCTGTGATCCATCTAAGAGCTCATGTGGTTTGTTCCCTAATGAACTGCTTTTATCAAATGTACCCCAGCTGGCAAAAGCCATTCAGCTTGTTGGAGTGTAACAGAAGTGATGCATTGTGGGAAGGGTTTAATTTCTGTAAGGGAAGTCATTTCGACACTAATCTTTCTGTAGTTCATTTAGAGCTGTCCCTAGGTTTTCAGAGAGTTCATGTATGCTGTATTAACACCCCCGTCAATGCTGGTTTAGTTCAGGTGAGTTTAATTCTACCTGTAACCCCATATTAGACTCTTAATTCAGGATAGGGAGCAAGGGCTAATGTAAGGATTGTCCTAGAAAGAAATTGTTCACTTGGTCCATGTAAAAGAACCTTAGGCCATAAACATTATTCATTAGTCCACAAATGAGTGGCCCAATGCATTGCAAGTCTACAGTTGTATGTACTTGTATTACACAGCATTTGTGATACCTTTGGAAATACGAATGACTTGTGTATGGTTGTCTGGGATAAAGTACTTTAACATTGAAAAATTGGCATTACATTTTAGCCTATAAGTTTAGAGAAGAGAAAATCTTTGTGGTATCTGCAGTTTTTTTTGTTGTGGGTTGTTGTCCTTGAGAATTCCCTGTGGGTCAGTCCACACTTCTAGAATAAAGTGAGGCTGAAACATTCAGTGTGGTGCTATTGTTATAGTGCGAGAAAAGAGAGAACAATTCTGCTCCTCTTAACTTAATTTATTTCCCCTCATATCTTCTGAATCTACCAATATTTTCTTTTCCTTTAAAATCCATTTAAGAATTTAGGTTTTCTACTTTAAATGCATGCAAACCATTGGAAGGACTCATAAACAAATATACTGAATTGACAATGTTTTGTTATGTTGATGAAGTTCGATGTGAGAAAGAAGGACAATGTGAATAAAAGGAATCTGGTGGGAAATTTGAGACACAGCTATTGTCCGGCTTGACATCTTGTCTCAAAAAACCCAGTTGCTATGGTAGGTCTTTTCCCAGCAATGCCTAGATTGTGGTTCCTGACGTTATAGACCATCAACAGGGACTCACAAAAAAGACCACCATCCTATTCCACAACCCCCCATGTCTCGGTCTTCATGTTTAGTTCATGCCAACGTGTTCACTCCTCAGGAAGCCTGTCTGTGGTTTTGTGGAACTAAGAGAGCACCTGCCGTGTCTTCATGTGGGTCTTCATTTACTGCGTACATTTATAGTTTAGCTGTCAAAACTTTATGGTCATTGTGAGTTACACACTGAGCAGTACATCTTCAGGTTTGTTTTCTCCAGCTCAGATAAAGAGCTTGAAGACTAGACTAAAACTTATAGGAGGGCTGTTGTCACTTTATATCTGTCCTTAAAGCCAACGTAAAATGAAAATTGTATTGTACTCGTTTTTTTTGTTGTTTTTTTACAAAATAACAAATTTGTGACAAAATGTATAACTTGAATGTACTGCAAGTCGCTTTGCCTAAGAATGTCTGCCAAATGCATATATGTAAAAGTAATGCAAGTATGTGTCTTTTATATAATAATAACTAATACGAAATAATAACTTGCTGCACCTCTTTCCTTTACCGCTGATGCCATCAGGACTTTTAGTTTAGGTATTTCTAGAATTGTATTTTTCTAGGCAAACTATTCCCTTCTCAGTAAACACAAGTAGTGAAAGTCAGATTTCTAGGCTGAAAATTTGACTGCTCATTTTGCATAGTTTTAATACCGTTCACTTAAATTCATTCAGCAAAATAGCACAGGTTTTCCCCTACAAGCTGTAGTAGAAAATATGTAAAAGTGTGTACATGTTGCATGGGTCTACTTTCAGAATGAGCTGTGAAGAGTTTGTCTCGCACATCCTCTCACTTTCTCTACCAATTTCACATACACAAACACGTAAACACACCTAGACTCTATGTCTCACACTGTCAATCTATTCTGTTTGTCCATCGCTGTTACAATCACTCTATACTCTTTGTCTGCTTCACTTTCTGCTGCAAGTTTACGGGTTAAGCAAGTATCTTTCCCCCTGTGAATCACACATCTGGTCCTGGGGAGAGGTGGAAATATGGAGAACGCTCTCTGCCTCGTGTGCACAGACTCCCTGCTGATTCACACCATGGGAAGAGAGATGAGCCCATTCTCAACACAAACACCATTAATAATCATCACACCTGCAAGGACCATGACTCAGGATTTCTCATAATGTGATGATAATTGTCTCATAATGTTCTGCACATAATGTCTCAGTTGGGAGTGCAAAATTAAAATGGTTTTAATGTTTGTACAGCTTTTGTATTAGTCATGGTTTCTGTTTTTTGGAAATGTCCTGTAAATGTAGTCAATAATACATAATGCCATATTCGTTCATTTTATTTTTTAACTGTGACTGAAAGTATGTATATTTGTAGTCACCACTACTAACATTTATTACAGCACATTAACATTGTCCAAAATATTACCATATAACTGTTCACAAGATATATTGAAAAAACAGTATATCTAGCATATTGCATTCTGGCCTACAACTGAAAAATAAAGGACCAACATGTTGTTTTTGATGTTTGAGCGATTAGCTAAAATAGACTTGTTTTTTTTAAAGTAGACTTGATTTTAGCCCTTTTTGGGGATCAGTTTTAAAAGTATTCATAAATCTGCGGATCCTCCCACAATCAGCACAGAAAAGATGAAACACGTCTGCAGATTCCATGCGGACTCCTCATCATTTGTGAATGAGGAGGAAATGAGCTAATGGCAGTCGTCCAGTGGAAGTTTTTCCTGTGAACCCTGTGGATGAAGATATCCTACATGCACAGACTGTTTAGCAAGAAGCTCTTGTTATGTTTGCCAACTGAAATATGAACCTGAGAAAGTACATTTATCCTGTCAAATTCAGTTTGAAATGTGCTATGTCAACAAATTCTTTTCTATTGAAAAAGAATTGTAGGGTTGCACAGTTTTTATTTTTCCCTGAAAGCACTGCTGAAAGCAAGCAGTTTTGAGAGCTTACAAGGAGTCTCTGTGGATGCATTTGAAGGAACACGAGCGCTCGCATAGAAACCAGAATGTACAAGACTGTTTAACAAAATGGAGTGTGGTTAAGACATGCAATCCTCTGTCTATCATCAATGATGGATGAAGAGGCCTAGCTGTTATTATTTGCTACAGAATGCGAACTGCACACCTCGTACCGTCCAATCAATTGTCAGGGTTAACACATGTATTGAATTCTGGAGAGACCTAAACTGTTTCCTATTAGTAATAACATTTAGAGTCTGCATTGTTTCTTACTCCCTACTATTGAAGGTTTGCTTAAATTTCTATTTTGAACTTCCAGCGCATGCGTTATTTAGTTTAAATGAAATCACGTGAAACTACATTTCAAGTAGTAAAACCAGTGTGAATTTATTGTGGGGGTTTGCTATTCAAAACAAATGGATGTGCTTTGATTTTGATAAAAGAAAAAGATTGATCAACACATGTCAAATTATATTAATGCATTTGGTGTAAAACAGCCCCAAGGGCCTCTTTCCAAATGCACAGCTATAAAGTTGCATGCTTGGTTTTCAGATCCCTGCTGCTTCGGGGGACACATTTTAGCTGTAGCGCTGCATAACTAAGGTTATGGAAATCCAGAGCAAGGCTCTGAAACCTTTATAGTGTTTATGGTAATCAGCTCTTGGCTTGACATTGAAGCCACTTCAAAGTCTCAGATAGCATCACTCTGCAGCTCGTTTGCAGTTCATTGGGGAATTTTGAAAGGCTTGAGACGGGAATATATCAGCTTGTATCTGTTATTTTACACCATCAATTAGATGAATATGTCCAGCTGTACCTCATTATAAATTATGCTAATTATGAATATAATTATAATCTCATTGTAAGCATAAATTGTTTGAACCTCAATGATTCTGTGGCTGGAGCCTGTGGAAATTGGTTCTGTGACCTTCATGCAGAGTTTCAAATGTTAAGCAGTTCTCCTGAAGCATCTGTGAGGTTATGCTCTTGAATGATTCGATAAGAACTCAAGGATTATTCCTTGTTAGGTTTGAACCTGCAACCTTACCAGCTTAGATCTTTATCCGCTCAGTTGCCTGATCCAAGTTGCAACTTCAATGCCGGAATCAGGGTCAAAGTGACCCTCTACAGAAGGTTTTCCGTTTCCTGTTAAGCAGGAAACAGCAGTGAATGAGTCAGTACACAACCCAGCTCTGAAAGAGGAGATACTCAGCCTTGCTTTGGTTCATTTGAGGAGAGGAGATCAGAGGAACTTCAAAAGACACCAAAGGCTGCTCGCTCTTCAAGCACATAGAGTGACCAAACCCACCTCAGTGACAGTCTACTTAACCAAATGTGACTCAGGATGCTGTGCTTTGGGGGGGATGGGTAGACAAAGGGTGAGCACGAGTAATGAGATCTGGCCTGCTGAAGTGCTCAGCGTGATCTGGTTAATGGAGTGTTATTCTCTAAGGAGCATTTAACCCCATTTACACTGACCCACAATCACATCTCATTACTTATGCTAAATGTTATGCAACTAAAGGCTGCATCATAACATCAGGGAGCATGCCGGTGATTTTATGAGTATGTGGCATGTTTGTATCTGTGATTTGTTGGCAGTATATCTGTATAGACCTGAATCAGTGTGTTGGGGGTAATAGACAGCAGTGGCTAACAAAAGGGACAGAATAAAAGTCTGAGCTGTCAGTAATACAGAATTGCAGTGATAACCACTTATAGCTCTGGCACCATTGATCTGACCCTGGGTCATATGTTGACGTACAGCACACAGCCAGATACCATTTCTCAGAATAGCTATTATCCGGGATGTCAATTTTCAGATTTATGTATCTGACCCAATAAAACCCACTGCCCTCTTTTATCCTGTGTTGCCTTTGTTTTATAGCCACTTCTCCTGTTTTTTGAAAGCTTGATGTAATATAATAGTATGTTTGGAGTGCTTTACATTTAAAATGTTGTGTTATATGAATAAGTTGTTCAAACGAAAGCATGGTATTACCATCTGCTACTGGCAGTGTATCATGGTACTACCTTAGTAATTTTTTTGCTTTTAAACCTTATTTTAAGCAGGAAATGAAAATTGGCTGCCATTGAAATAGGGTTAGGAAATTTAACTTGCAATTAAAACAAAACTCATTACAGAACAGCACCTGTTAATTTTATAGTCCCTTCGCACCTAAATTGGTTCCACAATCTGGCCTCATTGGGAAATTCTTGCCAACAAATGCTTTCTTGAAGGCGTTGGGTAGTTCTGTTTGATGTAAAAGTATTGCTAAATTTTGTTTTCATGCAAACATGAGAATTAAATGCTGCATATATCTGATTACTTCATTCATATTAGGTTATAAGAGATTATAGGAGGGAGTCTATTTGTGTGGTAGAATCCTTTATTTAAATGTGTATCTGCAGATTATCCAGCAGATTTGCATTGTAGTTAGAATGCTGGGAACTCCTCGGAGACCACTTCAATGGGTCACATGACCTCGGGGGACTGCGAGGTGACATCTGCTTCTCTATCTGCACGGTCGTGCCGCAGCATGCCCCAGTCGAGCATCACAGCACAGGGAGCGAGCATAGAATGAACACACGTCATTGTAACACAACTAACAACTTGTTTACAAAATATCAGACTTGATTTAGAGCTGGTTTGAGAGACTGTCACTTAATTCAACTCAAGTGACTCCCTCTGTAGTTCTTCAAGAGTTTCAGCGACAATGGGTCCTTTAAACATCCACACATAATTGTGAAATCCCAACATCTAGACTTCAGCAAGCGCGGTTGTGCATGCAATGCAAAGAAGTAGGCTAGTCAGTGGATGGAATGAGCCTTAAATGCATGTACTCTAGCTGAGAGCAGCAGGGTCTGCCCTGCGGTGAATGGCTCTTTGTTTAGCCGCTGAACTCTCATAAGCGGGGAGGCACTGATTGTAGTTACTATTGAATGTCTTACAATGGGTGACATACTTGAGAAAGAGGGAGAGAGGGGAATGAGAATAAGTTGAGCAGAACGCCCCATTGGCATGTTGTGCTTTTGTGCCACCTGGTGGTGAGGCAACAATTTGTGAAGGAGACTTGTTGTAGGAGGTCCTCTGTAAGGAAAACATCCCTGTGAGTTGCCTCAGTGGGTCTGTTGGGCAGCACATGTTTGATTTGACCTGATTCTCAGGGAGGTTGGTTAGAGCTGTTAGTGCAATTGATTTGTTTTCCTCTCTTGCTCCCAGTGCTGTTACAGCAGCTCAACACACAGAGAGTGGTGTGTTGGGTTTCACTCTGTGCTATTGATTATCAAACCACTATGGCTTTTTGTGGTTCTCTCGCACCCGTGCACAATGCACAATCACAGATGTAAATGGACTAAGTGCTTCTGGGGTCACAAAAAAACATTTGTAGCAAACAGGACTGCAGTTAATTGAATTAAAATCAAACTCACAATATGACCTAGTTAGATTATTAAAAGGCAGCACTTTAATTAAATAAATATATTGTCTGCACTTGCCGCGTTTTTATAACGTGTATGAGCAGCATTCTATCTGTAATGTACTACTCGTATTCTCATACACAGGTGTCATGATGCAGTGAGTCTATTCAAGTGATATTCAAGTTGATTAGGTTTAAAAAGACCCTGAATGAAGAGTGAATAGAGACACGATTGCAACTAAAATACTGAAAAGAGATGTGAGTCCACTTTCATATCAAGGTGTAGTGTGAACAAAAAGAACAGAGTTCTTTCTCAATTAAACTGGAATAGGTCAAGGTTTAGTTTTGGTTTTACGGTAAAGAGGACCTACTGTACTTTGAAGAGTGCTTGCACGCAAGAGCTGCTGTTTAGTATACTTTTAGCCTCTATTTAAGCAAAAGCAATATAGGAGATTGTGTTTACAATGTTTAACTCAGTCAGTAATTCAGTCACAGTAAATCAGCTTTGTGCTTTAGCCACTAACACCAAAACAAGATGTTTATTTGGTCAATTTTAATGTCCAGAATAAAGGGATCTGTGACAGTTTAGTGTTAGCACAGTGGTTCATTCATGTGTGTCCAGTATGTTGTCAGGACTTTGTGTTTACACCCAGGAGTCTAAATGGAGGCTCAACTATGGCTTCTGGCTGGCTGTGTGTCAGGTTTGGGGAATTACTGACCTTTTCCACATGGTTACAAAGACGCTAGTAAATCACCACCATCTGCTCTCTCTTCCTCCTCATGCTCAGTCACTCTTCCTCTCATTACAGTGCCGGCATTGCTGTTGGTTTCTATGGGAATGGCGAGACCTGTGATGGGGTGAATCGGCTTACCTACTCCCTCCGTCATGCCAACCGCACAGTGGCAGGAGTGCACAGACTGGTAAGACGCTGATGCACCCCGACATCACCATAAAAGCACAGCTCACTCCTTCTGTACAAAAACCATACTTTTAATGGTCTATAAAAGGGCTATTCAGATCCTGCTTATGGAGGGCCTCCATCCAGCATAGTTTATCTCCAACCCTAATCAAGCATGTCTTAACCAACTAGTCAAGGTCTTCAAGATTTGTCTCCTACTTACAAATGCTCGGCAGGTGTGTAAGGGCAAGCTTGGAATTAAATACCGCAGGATGGTGGCCATCCATGTGTGTATTTGCATCACCAAAGCAGGATGTATTCTATTATCTGAACATATTATAAATGCTCAGACTCCTGTGAATGTTAACCTTAATGATCTGTAGCTCATTAGAAAAGGGCTTACACAGCAACTGTGTGTGCGTGTGTGTGTGTGTGTGTGTGTAGGTATCAGAGAGTAAGTCAGCTCAGAGCCAGACCGTGGATGAGAACCTTCGGCTATTAAAAGACCAGTATGCAAAGCACACAGACTACCTGTCCATCATACAGAAGCTGCAGGACCAGCAGGCTGAGCTCGTCCATCAAATGAATGAGATTCCTTTTTGGAAGAATCTCAGCGTCTCCATGGAGGATCTAGCTGATAAGATTGAACTATATGACTGGTACAGGTACGTAACAGGCATTGAATGAGGTTAGGCTTTGATGTCTGTCACTGGAAGTAAATAGAAATATGTTTCTGATTTGTAGATAGTTTATTTAGGGGTCTAAAGCCTTCCTTACAGAAAAACAAATCACAGAAAGAAAAACAGAGTTCAGAGGATTTCTGCCGTGTCAGGCATGAACAGTGTTCCTATAGAGAGAGTGAAAATTAGTATTCTGTTCTATTCTACCTCTTTCAACCTCTCGTCAGCTATTTGCAATTCAAAGAAATCGCTGTGAGATCTGTTAGTTTCCTTAAGAGCCTAAATAAAAGAAAACGTCCATTTTAAACCTTTGTGCATTTTTCAAAGCAGGCTAAATCCATGCAATTGCAAAAACCATGTTTTTCAACTATATTTTTAATCCTTCTTAAAAAGTGAGTGGTGTTTGCCCATGCAAAAATCTCTTACTAATGTTTGTTGTATTTGTTTTTGCAACGTTTTGTAATGCATTGTTATATACAAGGAGTTAAATTAGAGGCTCTGTGTAATTTTATGCAGTCTTTATGTTGATGTGGTGTTGTCTTTAGGTGGCTGGGGTATCTGGGTCTACTGCTGTTTGATGTTCTTATTTGCCTGCTGGTGCTTTTCGGTCTCATCCGCAACTCCAAAGGAACTTTGATCGGGTAAGCTGGAATATATGTCTTTGGATCATATCATACTCTATGAAAATAAGAGTAAGGGTTTCAGTACTTGAAGAAACTACAGAATGTCCTGCAATATTGTATCTGTTTTTGATACTGACCAAGAAAGAGGAACTTAATTATCCAATTAGATCTTTTAAATGTGAGGAAGCAGTACACCCCACATCTCTTCAAGAGGCTGTGATGAATGACTTCTGACTGTTTCTGTCAATCAAAGCCCTTACATCTGATAAATTCAAATTCAGAGTTTATGAAGTGTCAGTTATCCTCCTCTGTTTCTAGCTCAGGCAGAGGAATTGTAATCTCTTTGCTCTGATTTTCCACCTCTGGGAGATTTAATTCAGCTGTGTCGCATAAAAACCTGTTATCTCATTCTCACTCAAGAGTGCCAAAATGGATGTAAAAATAAGAAACACTTTCTCTGTATGAGAAGATACAGCCAGTATGTCTATTGGCTGTTGTTAACCTGTGTCTTACAGTATGCACTATGCAGCGCATTGTTTTCCTCAGGCTAGTACTCACATTAAAAGCTGGGCTCTCTATTCTGCTTTCCTGCTCACAGTTTTCCTCTGGCGTGTCTTGTTAGCTGTACTTTTGTGATGATTACCGTTTCACATTCACATTACATACATACATACAGCCCACATCATTTGTCAGAGGTAAATGTCACATTATTGATTTGCACTGTGATAAAAGCTCCTTACATGAAATTGTTAAGCCTTGGTTCATTTTTAGCTTTCATTTCTAGTCTTACCTATCTATAATTTTATTGCTGTTAAATTCATGTCATGGTTTTCTTTTGGCAAAATGGTTGCTTTCCCCCAGTGAAGGGTTCCAAACCTCACAGCAGATGATTATCTGTTGTCATAATTATAGTTTTAAATAATTATTATCTCTGTTCATTCTGTGTCTGTGCTCAGGGTGTGTATTCTGGCTGTGCTTGCACTGGTAATCAGCTGGGGCTCTCTGGGCCTGGAACTGGCTGTCTCCTCGGTAAGTGTCTCCATGACAACGGTACTCTATACAGAAGCAGGACATTATTGTGATGAAGCTTCTGCGGTTACAGACCAGCTTTTCCTATGAACTCTGCCACACATAACTAAATCATACCTGCAGCATTAATTAAATTAGATACTGGGAGATACTTCAGTTATCGTTTGATTAGCAACCTGTTTACACTGACATTGTACACTTGCTTAAAAGAGGATATTAGATACTATAGGACATTATAATTGGGCAAAAAAATAAAATGCTACAGAAGTATATGTAGAATATAATGCTTGAACATTTGGTGTTCTCTCTCTTGTTTTAGGGCTTCAGTGATTTCTGTGCCGCGCCTGATGTGTACATTACAAAGGTGTCCGAGCAGTACACAATTATCAAGAATGGTATGTTTTATTGCAGTCATCATTATGACAAACCAACAGTGCCGTATTTAAAATCACATAGCTATTGCATAATTTTTACTCACCTCCTGCTGATTCGAGTAAGATGCTTTATCTAGCAGGTGTTATTCTGAGTCATTTCTGAGGCTGAATTTTGTCGCTCTACACCTCATGGTGAAGGAACGTGTTCTCTTGGAATGAGCAGTCAGGCTGACTCTCATTTCCTGTTGGCTCACAGAAGCACTCCGTCTGACTTTCTCTTCCTCATTTTATCAGCATTACTCAACACAGCGGTTCCTTTTCAATGTGACTTTATTATCTGCAGGAGGCTGGATGATCTCAGTAAATCAGTGTGAATCAGTGTTTATCCACCAGCCTTAGGTTTTGTGTGTCTGTGTGTTCTTCTTTGGTGGCTGGAGGAGGGAGACAGAGAGAGAAAAAAATGATGACGATGGAAGGGTGATGGAAGGGTGATGGAAAGGTGATGGAAGGGTGATGGAAAGGTGATGGAAAGGGTGATGGAAGGGTGATGGAAGGGTGATGGAAGGGTGATGGAAGGGTGATGGAAAGGTGATGGAAAGGTGATGGAAGGGTGATGGAAGGGTGATGGAAAGGTGATGGAAAGGTGATGGAAGGGTGATGGAAAGGTGATGGAAAGGTGATGGAAAGGTGATGGAAAGGTGATGGAAGGGTGATGGAAGGGTGATGGAAGGGTGATGGAAGGGTGATGTAAGGGTGAAGGTGGGAAAAGCATGCACATTTGTAACAAGCCTAATTTAGGGGCACTTGAAGTCTGGACAAATGTTGGTAATTGGAGACACCTTTTGCCACCAGTTATGCACCTTTATGTTCCAGAATATAGCAATTATCAGATCTGGAGCAATAATGCATCCTGAAATATTGAAGTCTGTTTGTAAACCACAGACAAAGAGATCAGTAAAGCTCTTGAGAGTTTTGCTTCTGGCTATCACTGTCCTACACTCATGAGTCAACACCCTGCTTATCCTCAGAATACAAGCGAGACATTTTTGTGCTTACAAATAGCATCCATGTTCCTTTGCTGTCATCAGGCTTTTGATAGCACAGAAGAAATGATGAAATGTTGTTCTGTGTCGTTTAATGTAGTATCTTATCTGTTTAAAGGGTTCCAGTCAATTCATGAATGAGAGATCTTGCTAACTACTATTCTGACAGGTTCTCCGCCCTCATGAATCAGGATCATTCACAGCCTGTAATCACAGCTGCGTGTGTTTTAATTAAAGATCCGTGCACGTCAGATCCTTGTTTGAAAGCTACATTGTCTTCTGCTTCATACAGGCATCTCCAGTCACCCAATATTACATCCAATTATCAGAGGTTATTTACAGATTAAATACAAGCTTTGGGGGCAGACCTTTAATACAAGATTTAAAGCCAGCAATGAACTATACTAATATGCTCTAAATGAACAGTTCAGCCCTTTTCAGCCTTTTGTATACAGTCACTCATGTATATAATTGAGAGGCTGTTTTATTCTCCTCATCAGTGTTGTATTTATGCTGTTTATGGGCCAATCAGGGAGGCCAGCTGGACAAGAGAATAGACTTGTTTATAATAAGGTTTTACGAGGACCATCACTGCCACTTTGCCTGACAGTGTGGGCTTTGCTGTGCGTGCGTTTATGTGCGTTTGTGTAATGGTAATGATGAAAGTATCACTCCTCCTAAATCAAACCCACCACTGTGACGCATGTGTCTGTTTTTGACTCG
>JAZGTJ010017193.1:1879-12204 GCA_036877575.1 Botia almorhae
GCTGTTAAAGAAGAAGTGTTGAGTGTGTGTGTGTGTACCTGCAGTGCTGTTAAAGTAGAAGTGTTGTGTGTGTGTACCTGCAGTGCTGTTAAAGTAGAAGTGTTGAGTGTGTGTGTGTTGTTGAGTCACTTTCATCCAGCTGTAGTAAATCGCAGTACTTCCTTCATTCTTTAACTCCAGATCAGCAGTCACACTCTCTCCTGTTACAGTCTCAAACATCAATCTGACAGACAGACCCTGCTCCTCCTGCACACACACACACACACACACACACACACACACTCAATCATAATTTAAGGTTATACTCTGATCTGTTGGTTTCTGTCTGTTACATTTCAAATGAAACGGCAGATTTAATCTGTAAAGCATTTTATTTACTGGATTATTTAATAACAGGCATAACCACAAGTTTTTAAAACATATGAAACTTTTTAGTTAAATTCCAACAAAAGTACATTGTAATGTGTATATATAGTGTTATTGTGCTATGAAATTACTCATATGGTGATATCACAGTTTGATCACACTGCCCACCCTTACACAACCCTACTGCTCCACACAACTGTTTGATCTCTCTCTCTACCTGGCGAGAAGATGTGCTGCCGGTCCACTGAGCCATTTCACCACAAAACCTCAAAGCAGGAACCAACTCAACATCCACAATGACATCATCATAAAATGCCAGAGGGTCTCTGGAGAGAAAACAAAATGGAAGAAGCTCAGAGAATAACAAACCATAAAGAGCCACACCAGGATGAAAATATACTGTCCTACTCATTCTCTTTCTGTTCCTCCTCATCTTCCTCATCCTGTATAGATGATCTCACAGATGTTGAGGTGAACAGCAGACTAGAACCAATCACCTCCAGCCTATCAATGTCCTGAAACCCACAGAAAACAAATCACACAAGCGCTCATAAATGTCTCAATTGTTTCTCATAGACACTACTGCGTCCCTTAGAATTCTCATCAAATCAAAAAGAGGTAAACTATGTTGTCAGACAAACCAAAAAACACAGTAGCTTTGTCAGCAGCTAAAGCTAATGGGAAAAATGTGTGTGAACTGTCAGACTGACCGTTTGTTTCTCTAGCAGAATAAACTCTGTGACAAAATGTGACATTCCACAGCAAGAGACAGTTGATTAATCACAGAAACCGCTGAGAACTCCACCAAGAGACATTCAATAAATCTTCTGCTGAAGCTGATGAATTATTTGTAATGCAAATTTAAGATGATTATTTTGGAAAGATTGAAGCATATAAAACTGAGCAGAAATGCAGATGAGCTTTTATTGGTTTGAAGTGGTAATTGCATTAAGAGCCTGTGGAAACGTACAGTTAGTCCAGCTAGAACAAACGGTGAACAAATGCACACACACTCAGTCTGATGATCTGTGTTCAAACCCTGCTGTCTACTGCCTTCACTCACACTGTTTGCTAAACTCCATTACACAATACAACACAACACAGTAATGTTTAATAACTCCGATCTGCATCAAACTCACGAGACTCATGTGTGTGTTTGTATGATTCTGACTGTATAATCTGGTGTTAATGTGTTGATACTGAAAGCAGGTGATGTGGCTGTGTGTAATATTTACATGCTGAATTGTGTCATTTTCTATAGAAACCTTTTCTGAATATGATATCAAATGAAGCGTTAATTCTCATTTACAGCCAACAGAAAACAAAACACACGTGTGTGTGTGTGTGTGGGTGTGTGTTACACATGAAAATGGATCTAGATTTGTCTGAATGGCACAAATGAGACTGAAATCGACATCATCTGTCTGGAGACGAGCACATTTCACAAGGGCTCTGTGGACTGTTGGCAGAGGATAAAAGTGTCTCTCAGCTAATGGAGAATAATAGTTTTTCATTCTCAGGTGTATCTATAAGTTTCATATACTTTGTATACTTTATAAATGTGATATTAAAGTTTGAAAATCTCCCGACTCAGAATGAAGTTGTTTGAAGTGATGTCACTGGAATATCTGCATACAGAATTCTGATTGGTCATATCTGTCTTACATCTGTTTAAGCTTTCATAACCTACTTTACTCTGCAAAGATGGCATTACACCGTGTGTTGACTCTCCAGCAGGTGTGTGTGTGTGTATTTGTGTGTGTGTGCGTGTGTCTTACAGGTGGACTGACGCTACTGTCTCCAAACACGTCCTTCAGCTCAAGGCGACGCTGTTGCAGATACACACTGCGATCCCAGCCAGTGTTAACTGCATCAGACAACACATTACCTACACACAAACACACACACACACATCTATGTAAATAACACACAAATGCATTGGGTGACAATGACACTTGGTTTTCTATAATGCTCTTCTGAGTTGTCATTATCATTATCATTATAGTGTTGATAAAAATCTAAACATGCAGGCAACTCTATTTCCTTTCTTTTGATTGAATCAGAAACTGTAAATTATCTTCTCTTTTTTTAGACCGCTATATTAAACTCCTGTGAGTCAACAACAGTCTAATCTCATATATTCTGCAGTCAACATTATTTTTAATAGTGGATGTCCCTGTTTTGTCCTTCAAAATATATCAAAATACATAATGTTATTCAGCCAGACAGACTGTTGTCATAGAGACATAACACATGGAGCTGATGACAAGAGTTGATGTTGTTTACAAAGTGTGAAGGGTCTGTCTTATGTGTTATAGAGAAGTCATTAAATGTTTAAACACAGTGTCGACTGAATTGAGTTTCTCATTAACATTCAAATCTAAAACTTAGATGCTTAAAGTTAGTTTAGTTTTTTACTCATTTTGAGAATAATTTGGAGCAGACAGTAAAGGAAAACATGTTAACATGGTAAACACGTGCCCAGAACATGAGATCTTCAGTACAGTTCAGATGTATCCCATGATGCTTTCAGAGAATAATCCAGCTCTAATCCACAGTAAACACAGAGTGGCTAAATTATCTTTTTAATATGCTTTTTATAACATTTTTGATCTTTTAATCACTACATAACTTCCTGACATTCATTTGTGTTTCATTAGTTTTCATAATGTCACTTATATAAGGTGAAAAACAGTAATAACAGAGAATACATAGCTGTCTTATGACAGCAACAGTAGATGTCATTCTGAAACATGTTCAAACTCTATGAGAACAAACACTAGCCATGTTTCAACCCATCTATTATTATTATGCACATTTGAAATGTATAAAACATGTATAAACGCATGTGCTTGCTTGAGTATGAAGATGCACATAAACTACAATGCGAACACGTTTACCGAATCAATTCCTCGCCGCACATCATACAAGACCAGTGTTTCTCCAGAGACTTGCTGATCTATGATAAGACCTCACTGGTCCACTGCCTCAGTACCTGACTCCAGACGTGTGGTGTGCGGTTGTCCGATGTGTGTGACAGGTGGAGGGTTTCCTCTCTCTGATTCAGTAAGGGTGGCTGTTATGCCACTCAGCTCATCTCCAAAATGCTGTGGAATATTCCAGAACTCACTGCCCATGTGCTGGCCCTGACAGAGACATGAAAACAAAACTTTATTTACATTGCATGCTTATAAACCGAGTTTATAAAGAGTTTGAAAGCTGCTTTCAGCTGAGGAGGCATAAGGATTGATTTGGTCTCTGCTGTTCACTCTGCTGTTCAGAGGGAATGCATTACAAACGATACTTTCAATGTCTTGTTGGGCTCAAAGCACATTAACACAACAGAGATGTCATTTGTCACCTGACATGTTCCTCACACCATTAAGACTGTGTAAGATAAGAATGTGATGGACAGACACATGGACGGAGCGAGAAACATGCGGCTCTTACATGTTGTATGTGCAGTGCAGGAAGTCCTCTGTTGATGAGATCTCTCTGTTCCTGTATCCATCTAAATCTGCTGGACTGATTCATCAGAAGATCTCCCACTGGCTTCTGCAGTAATCCTACAACACACACAGCATGTGTGCTGACTGCTGCCTCACTTTCATCACCAGCACACAGAAATGACCAATCAGCTTCTGTATTGATGAATTTAACCTCGCCAGAAGATTTCTGCTTTTGATGAGATGAACATCATCATGACAGACTATTACATGATATAATGCAGTTACAAAGCCTTTTGAAGAGTGTGTGTGAACATGAGTGTTTTATGTAATAATAATACTTGTCACTGTAAGACACACATACAGGAACCGTATAGAAACTGGTCTTTGATCTGGTCAGGAGTGGGCTGTAATCTTCACCAATTCAGCACTAACAACACTTTTCCATATATGGAGATTTAAGCAACCACAGGAGCCCAGAGCTGTTACATAAAGATCTTATTTCACCAGCTAGGGCGTTTACTAGTGGGTAGACACACAGAATCTGATAATGATAGTGAGTTTCTGTACAGACTTCAGAAGAATCAGAAGAGCCTATTTAGATGACAACTGCTGTTCTTTCCAGAAACACGTGAGGTCTCAACTCTGAAATAAAGGATTTACACGCTTTGACCAATTAAATCATTCATGATTAGATTGCAATAAAATAACACAACTACAGAACATGACTTTCTAAAAATCTTATGCAGAACTACAGGCAATGTAAACTGTTTGCTTTGCTAGTTTTATCATTTTGAGTTACAGTCTGTGAAGTATTAAGAAATAAGACCCACGGGAAATGAAGTCCAGCTGTCTGCGTCTCTCAGACATGTGGTGGTACCAGTGCTGGAGGGCGTGGCTTTGTTGGTCCCACCTAGATTGCAAATGACCTTTTTTTCTCTCAGCCTCCAACAGAAGAGGTGCCAGTGTCTGTTGTTCTGGGATCCTCTGAAGCAGCTGGGAAAGAGTTAAACACGAGCGGTCAAGGGAAGCTTCTCAATACTCTGGAGGAAAGATCAATTGTTTAAAATGATGTACCATATTTTATGCTCACCTCTCTGTCACCTCTGAGCTCCATCTCTCTCTTAAAATCCTCCAGGCTTCCCAGAATGCTGTGCGGCAGCAGCATCCCCTGTGCATCAAACCGGGGCCCACAATGACCTTTTAACATTTCAGTAGGAACCACACAGAAAAGATGGATGAGTTTCTCTCCAGCTGGAGAACATCCTTTAGGCTGAACTTCCTGTTGTGACAAGAAGCTGTTTTACCTGCGCAGCTGAATGACTGTGGAGCAGCGTCCTGTGGGAGGGGTTTCGCCACGGTGACCCTGACCTTCCTGCTGACCTCGTGTGAAGGGTGTGTCTTACGAACACACACCCGAGTCATTGATTTGGGCTTCTGAAAGTCTTGGGGGGGTTTAGGAACTCGCAGCTGCACAGACAGAAACACTTTACAGACACACACTGAGAGTAATATGAGGCAACAGCGTGAACCTTTGAAGTTCTCAAATTAGTTTGTCAAGTAACCAAACTAATTACCTGTCAAAATAGATTGACATTTGTACCAACATCTCATCTGTGATCAGATTTTCAAAAACAGACAGTTGTGTAGGTGACCAACAATATTAGATCATTCAGCAATAGGACCGCCCACTATCCCCAACAATACAGCCTCCAATGATAAAACCAGTAGCAACACACACACAGACACACACCCTCTCCAGGTCTTGTGCTGTGATCATCAGACTCTGGATGTCGTGTCTATTGACAGTGGAGCTCTGATCCTGCTCACCCACACAAGATGATGAGAACTCTTCACACGCTCTCTCTTGCTTCTTTTCTGAAACAGGAGAAGAGGAGGATGAGAAAAGAATGAGAAGCTCATCACAAACTCACACAGATCTCAATATATGCACACCTAAACATGCACTCTCAGTTGTTCATAAAAAAATATAATTGAAAGCCTTGTAACAAACAACATATACTGTCTATAGTGTCATATAATCAATGAAATACAATTATACTGTATTTTTTGTAATTTATTTTAAAATTAATTGAATGCATTTACTTTCTTCATCAAATATACTCAATAATCAGAGCTCTGAACAGTATAAGAATTCAGCCGTATGCAGGAACACATACACTCTACAGTTCCATAATCATATTAATAGCTCAATATCTCTCATTGTCACATTCAAAACACTCGAATAAACTCAAGAAAACACCATCTCAGTTAGTGTAAACATCAGCAAGTGACTGTCAAACAGAACGCTGATTAAATAAGAGAGCAAATAACCACTGATCTCTCATCAAATAGAACAGCAATTTATAGACATGGAATAAACCTAAAGGTGCATGAAAGATAAACAAGAACTCTGCATATGTGTGTGTGTGTGTGTGTGATACACACAGACAGAGCCGCAGCCTGCACTGATAACAGCAGATACTGAGTCACAATTGAGCTCCACACTGACTCCACATGACCTTATGTACACACACACACACAGCTGATATGCAGTTACATAAGTCTGTGCATTCTCTGCTTTCTGGAGATGAATTGTCGCCATGGTCATGACACAATATCTTTTTTGCCCTATTCAAACACACACACACATCCTCTCTGTCTGTCTGTATCTGCAGCGGCTCTCATTCTTTTCCAGTGATGAGAGAAACTTAGAGTCAGAACATCCAGTATAGTCTGACCGCAGGGATAAGCAAACCACAGAAGAACTAAAGAGAATGAAAGCAGGAGAGCTGTATTTCTGCCTGCAGGACTCACTAGAGACACCTGCTCAATGATCACAATATTCTCTGTGGAAACACTCATATCATCTGTTCACGTGAATCAGTCTCTCTCTCTACATACAAACCAATCAATACTGTCACATTTCTGAATCAGTGCCACAGCACGACAAGCAAATGAAACCATATAAAGTTGTTTCAGGTATGTGTTATGATTTATGCTTATCAAAAGTGAATCAGGTCTGTAACGTGATGATGGACTACGGGTACGAAAATGCAATAATATTAAGACACTTCTGAGAGTGCAGTCATTTTATGTGTTTCTACAGAAACGAGGGAAATTCGGAAAAGTAGCCTACATACTGTACATAGGTACAACACCGAAATCAAAAACAGAATCTGATTCTAATCTGAATGTACAGAATTTGGCATGAATCAGATCGACTGGGTCATAGGTGATTTAGTAATAACATTACGTAGCTTCAGTGGTAAATAAAGCACATTGTTGATTTAAGAGACATATATTCATACCCAGCGGTGACCGAGGTCTGGATTTACCGATCCTGCTGCTTGATTTCACAACATTCGCCATTACGATGGAAACCTTCAAAGTCCACATAAAGCTTTTGTTAACACACAAACTTTTTTGTGTTGGTACAGATACTCTGAGAAACTATTTAAAAGTTGCTTAGAAACTAATCAAAAGTCAAGTTTTCTTTTTTAAGATCTGCTACCTTTGCTTACAGCGCTTCCGTGTACGCGCGCGTTGTCATGGCAACGGACTCCAGCTGTAAGTGTAAATGACATGATCGAAAATAAAGGAATGAAAAGAAATTACAGAACAAAAGACAGCTAGACAGATTGAACTACAATAAACATGACAAAATATACACATTGAACAGAAATATATAAATTAGCAGGAGAAAACTATACAGAGTGAAGGTATATTATTAAAAAGAAAGGTCAAACCTTGCCAAATATTGCTAAACATTTAATTAACAATATAATTAACAAATAATAATAATTATAATTAACAAGTAGTGAAATATTATTTTAGGAAGATTATGAATTGTATTAACATGTTTTTGTTTGTTTTATCAGTGGCGGTTTCACTTCGTTATTGTTTGTAATAGACACAGAAAGTGCTCTAATATTTCCGTTCATTAGCTGTTCTCGTTGGCCTGATTGGACGTGCAGTGCAGCGGTGACAGTGAGACGCTGTGTTCCCTGCGGGTACACGAGCCGCGCACCTGTCAATCACACTGATGACGTGTCACGCGCGTATATAAGCAGCAGGCTGGCCGAGCGCGCAGGAAAAGTCACCTGAAAGCGCGCGGGTAGAGGTGGATTATATCTATACACATCAATCCGCCGTCGATGCCACCCGTCATGGAGCTGGATCAGAGCCTTAACCCGGCGGTGGTTTCTCCAAACGCGTCTGCCCTGCAGGTGATCCAGCGCCAGAGTTGCGCTCTCCCCTGCGCCAGCTCGCCCGGCGCCCTTTTCACGTACAAAAACGCTGCGCTCAAATTCAGTGCCTTCTCCAAAGCAGGAAGGGGCATCTTGAAACTGGCCACGACGCAGCTGAAGCACCAGGAGAAGAAAGCCAGGGTGGTGCGGGCAACCAGCGTCGGCAAGCCGCATCTGTCCACCGACAACAGCCACAGCAAGAGATCTCCGTTGGATCAGCTGGCCGCGCTGGTCTTGAACGGACACACGCGTCTTCAGCAGCTGGGGAGAGAACAGCCGCACGGCACCAAGCCGCAGAACTGCAGGCGCATCGTGGTGCTCGGCGCGCCGCGGGTCGGAAAAACTTCAATCCTGCGCCGCTTTCTGCGCGACGGATTCGAGGACCGGTACGAGCCCACGTGTGAAGATTTCCACAGGAAACTTTACCACATCCGCGGGGAGACGTACCAGATAGACATCCTGGACGCGTCCGGAGAGAGGAGCTTTCCCGCGAAGAGAAGACTGTCCATTCTAACCGGTGCGTAAAAGATATCAGTAATAAAACACTTCACAGTTCCATTCCAATTAGGAACCATCAAAATGACATAAAGGTTAAGATCTCAACTGAGATTTTATAACTCTATAAATTTGGAGAGATTTTCACCAACATCCAAACTTATTGTAGCGAAAGGAACATTGTACCTTATGATTAACAGATATTTGGCGTTGCGTCTTCACTCGTGTTCTCTCTTCTGTTTCAGGAGATATATTTCTGCTCGTCTTCAGTCTGGATGATCGCAGTTCGTTTGAGGAAGTTCGTGCTTTGCACACGGAGATTGTATCTGCCAAAATGGCCTTACAGCGATCCAAACACAAACTCTGCGTTCCCACCGTGATCTGCGCGAACAAGCTGGACTTGCCCTCCGAACAGCACGCGGTGTCCCGGACGGAGGTTCTGCGCGCTTTCGGAAACGGCGGCGCTCTGTTCGAGACGTCGGCCAAGGACAGTGTAAATCTGGAGCAGGTGTTTGAAGCGCTGGCGAGGCGCGGAGGACTCCCCCTGGAGACTGGACCCTCGCAGCATCGGAAAGTGTCCATCCGATCGTATCAGGCGCTCCGGGCGGCTTGCCAGGGGAACAAAGGGAGTAAAGCCGCAATATGTGACACTCCGTGCGGTGTACTGTACCCGCTGGCGCGCAGACCAAGTTTTGGCACCGACCTGCGGCTTGTTCTGGGTCCTAACGGCAACAGAAAGCAGGGCAAAGCAACGGACAAATGTCAGATTCAGTGAAAACAAGACTTGAACGGAAGACCTGTGCTTTTATAACAACAAAGAGCATGACAATATTTTTACATGTTTTTGTTTTTCAAAAAAACATGCAACTATATGGACCATTAGTCAGGCTAGAAGCCATATTTAATCTGGAAAGATAAATTCAATGTTTCATTTGCAAAACACTGACACACAACCTTCCATCACTGTATGCTACTGTACAATCTGTAATTCAAATGAAATCTGGCATCTAATCTTACTAGAGTCTAATGGTAAAATAGGTTGTTATGTGATATCGTATATAAACTTTACCGCGATTTTCAATAAAAAAATGTACAAAAGGGGATACAGCTTGATTAATGTGCTGATGTTGTGATGTTTAGAAAGACATCAGAGAGAGAGAGAGAGAGGGAGGTGCGTGTCACGATTCATTCATTGAAAGGATTAAACTGGGATGTGGGTGTTTAGATGATGATAAATCTTTGACTCTACTGCAGAGTTGTGTAACACCCTTCAGATGATGCGACACCAAAAACAGCTGATTCTGACTGTAGCTGTTCTGACGGCTGATTCTGACTGTAAACCTTCCAATCAACACCAGAAACTTATCCAGACAGTCTTACACTTTATACATTCATCAGTGTGTGTGTGTGTGTGTGTGTTCACTGGGGCCAAACCCAAGAGCTCAGCAAAATGAATCTCTTTAAACGTACAGTGAAAATATTTCTTCCAGTATGAGTAACTTTAGGCTTTCTGTCTGTTTTCATGTGCCATTCATTTATTAAAGTTTGACTATATTAATGAGGTATTTTAATAGACTTCCCTTGATTTTAAATCAGGCTAATAATATCTTCTATCCCTCAGCCCTAATCCTCCTAAATCTAACCTTCACACAAACATGACTGAGATTACATTTACATTTACATTTACATTTACATTTAGTCATTTAGCTGACGCTTTTATCCAAAGCGACTTACAAATGAGGAAAGGAAGCAACTTCGATTACAATAA
>JAZGTJ010017194.1:0-12203 GCA_036877575.1 Botia almorhae
AATATAAGCAGTGTGAAACATGATTACAGATAACCCAGGATTCTGTTTATCCGGGGTTTAGGATAACCCTGGGTTAACAATTTCAAGTGTGAAAAGCCCTATTTAGTCATTTAGCTGACGCTTTTATCCAAAGCGACTTACAAATGAGGACAAGGAAGCAACTTCAAATCACAATAAGAGGCAACAATGAATAAGTGCTATAGACAGGTCTCAGGTATTTCAACACAGTATGAGAAGGATATATATATATTTTTTTAAGAAGTAGAAGTAGGGGTGTGTTAGTAAATTAGTCAAGGAAGTGAAGACGAAAAATATGAGTTTTTAGCTGTTTCTTGGAAATGGCTAATGACTCTGATGGAGTTTCAGTATAAATATACCTGTTCTGTAAACACCTCAGTGGTTTGTTAGAGAACACTAGTGAACAAACAGCATCATGAAAACCAAGGAACTCACCAGACAGCTCAGGGATAAAGTTGCGGAGAAGTTCAAAGCAGGGTTAGGTTATAAGAAAATATCCCAAGCTTTGAACATCTCAAGGAGCACTGTTCAATCTGTGCACTGTGCAAAAATGGAACAAGTATGCCACAACTGCAAATCTACCAAGACATGCTGTTCACCTAAACTGAAGCAGCCAAGAGGCCCGTGATCACTCTGGAGGAGCTGCAGAAATCCACAGCTCAGGTGGGAGAATCTGTCCACAGGACAACTATTAGTCGTGTACTAACAAATCTGGCCTTTATGGAAGAGTGGCAAGAAGAAAGCCATTGTTAAAAGAAAGCCATAAGAAGTTCTGTTTGCAGTTTGCCACAAGCCATGTAGTGGACACAGCAAACATCATGCTGTGGGGATGCTTTTCTTCAACAGGGACAGGGAGGCTGGTCAGAGTTGATGGGAAGATCGATGGAACTAAATATAGGGCAGTCCTGGAAAAAAACCTGTTGGAGGCTGCAAAAGACTTGAGACTGGGAAGGAGATTCACCTTCCAGCAAGACAATGACCCTAAACATACAGCCAGAGATACAATGGAATGGTTTGGATCAAAGAATATCCATGTGTTAGAATGGCCAAGTCAAAGTCCAGACCTAAATCCCATTGAGCATCTGTGGCAAGACTTGAAAATTGCTGTTTACAGACGCTCCCCATCCAATCTGGCTGAGCTTGAGCTATTTTACAAAGAATGGGCAAAAATTCAGTCTCTAGATGCACAAAGCTGGTAGAGACATACCCCAAAAGACTTGGCTCTACCAAGTATTAAAGCAGGGGGGCTTAATACAAATGCACGCCACACTTTTCAGATTTTTATTTGATTAAAAAAAAAACATGTATCATTTTCATTCCACTTCACAATTATGTGCTACTTTGTGTTGGTCTATTACATAAAATCTCAACAAACATTTAAGTTTGTGGTTGTAATGTGACAAAATGTGGAAAAGTTCAAGGGGTATGAATACTTGCAAGGCACTGTACACAGCACCAATGAAGATCGGACTAGATTCACACATGCTTCAGATGCTGTTACACGGAGGGTATTCTCCAAAGTGTTGTTTTACAACGCAGAGCGAGTTCCCTTTGAAAGGGTTATTTTTATCCCATAACGCCAAGTATGTTTGCTGGATTATTTTATCACACTTTAAATATTTTTGGGTAGTTTCAAGCAGGGCTGCAAACTTGTGGATGCATTCAACACCACACAGTGAAAGGAAACATGAAATGATTTGTCCACCTCTTATTACCATAACTTGTGTGTTAATGTTTTTTGTTTAGGGGTCAAACTCTGAAGGGGTGAAGACCCCTTATGTTATCGTAAGTTTTCTTATTATTAGGGGTCAAGCCCAGAAGGAGTAAAGACACCGAACATATCTGTTTTCTTATTTTCCCTTGTGCCCAATTTGGGCTTGACCCTGTGATTGCTGCTTGCAACTATGTTATTGTTAGTTTTCTTCTTCTTCCGCCCCTAGAATTAAAGTTCTTTTTCGCTTTAATTCCTTGGCTCATGATTTCAACGTACCCTATGATGTCATTTATCATCACAAATGTTTTTCTGCCATTTTGAATTTTTCAAAAACCTCCTTTTTAAAACTCCCCCTAGGGCGGTTGTCTTATTTGCAAAAATTTGGTATGTAGCATCTAGAGACAACTATGGGAAAAAAAAATATTTAAAGCCTTTTGAGAGACCCAACCATTTTCAAATAATGTGCAAACAAATTCGATAAAGATAATGCAAAAATGGCCTTGAGACTGTATTTTTGCAAAAATTTGGTGGATTGACCACTGTATCTTTACAGAAATTTTGTATATTTACATATATTTTCATTGGCACAACATGCTGACAGCTTCAAAATTTGATGACATCGCCAACTACTGGACAAAAGTTTGTAATCGTTTAAATGTGTTGTAGTGAGTTTTGTTTGTTTTCTTTAACAACTTTCCCTAATAACATTTTTAGAGATGTCCACAAATATTTCTCTTGGTGCCATTGATGGGCTTGACTGTAATTGCTGCTTGTAGCTAAGTTTCTTCTTCTTTCACTGTTGAGTCTATGGCATGCAAAGATATGAGGCTGTATTATAGCAATCCCTTGGTGTATTCACACAAAACTTGGTACGTCAACACAGGCATGACCTGAGGTTACCTGCACAGTGTTGTCTCAGCACCACCTACTAGTCCAAAAATACGAAAATGGTTAGTTTTGCATATAACTTCGCTTTCTTGCCACAATTTCTTGTTGCACATGTATCAACAATATCTAATGTTCCTTGGTGGGCCATTTTGGGTGTCAACCATTTTTAATTTTGTAAAATGCAACATTTTATGAACACAATGGCATATCTTTAATACCATACCTGGTATGGTTCATCGTCATCATTGTCTGAGGATACTTGGATACTTGGATACTTGGATATTTGGAGCTGTTATAACAATTTATGAAACTGCTTATAACTTTTCATTAATTCATCTTTTTCGATTCCTCGGCTTATGTTGATACTAAATTTGTCACAGTTAACTCCTCCTAGGTACATCCGATTTGTACCAAACATTTGTACAAACCTTGGTATGTAGCATCTAGAGACACAACAAAAGTTTATGGTATTTGTGTTGATACCTCTTACCATTGTACATTTTATGACTGTCTATGAATTTTATGGCGAGCACATTAAACTGGATATGAGGCTGTATCTTTGCCATGCTTTAATGTATTGACACAAAACTTAGTAAGCGTCATCACATTAATGTCCTGAGGGTGCATGCAAAGTTTCGTCACAGCACTACCTACTAGTCTAGAGATATAAAAATGGTTATTTTTGCTTTTTACTTTTGAAAATCTTTGGTCTAAAATCATGAAAGTGGATGGAAGTTAAGATTCCTTGATATCTGATGTTCCATCTTCAATGGGTGTTGACCATTTTGGATTTTGTCTTAAAATGCAGTCATGCAGTTCAATGCAGTTCAACAACGCAATTGGGTATCATTACAAAACTTGGTATGGTTCTTCATATAGTCTGAGGTGAACTGCAAAATTTGGGACTGTTTCCACATAGTGGTCAAAGCATATTAACAAAATATGCTTTTACATATAACAAAATTTATAAATATGCTTATAACACATGACACAAATAGTATATTGTCATGCAACTCTTTAGATTCCGCTTTAGATTCTATGGGTATGCTGAGTTGTATTTTTTAAAACCTGAAAAAGCCTGAAACCCTCTTAGAAATTTGGTGACAGTGCCACCTATTGGTCAAAGTTGTAAATGATTTTAATGTGTTGTAATGGGTTTTAATTGTTTTTGTTAACTGCTTTTCTAAATCTCATTATCAGAGACAATGAGATAATGTAATTAAATATTTTCTTTGGTGCTGTTAATGATCTTGACCCCATAATTTCTGCTTGCAGCAACATTTAGGGGCCAAGCCCCAAAGAGGCAAAGACCCCTATTGTTATTGTTAGTTTTCTTCCGCTCTTGTGTCTATGGCAACCCATAGAACCGTATGGTAAAAAGTTATGCAATTTGGCACACAGATAGAAGAAATGAAATGTTAACATAGCAAATTTGGAATCCTCTTAATGTTCTCATATTCCATGTCTAATTTTTCGGTGAGCACAAAACAATGGATATGAAACTGTATCTTGGCAACAAAACTTGGTACGTGTCATTACAGGCATGACCTTTGAGTGCATGCACAGTTTTGTCAAAGCACCACCGACTAGTCCAGGGATATTAAAAAATGGCTATTTCTTCTTATAACTTTTGAAATCTTTGGTCTATAACTCTAAGAGTCTCCTTAGAGACCTTTAGGCATGATGAGTCAATATTTGCTGTTCCACTGCCATTTTGGGTGTCACTCATTTTTAATTATGAACTGTAGTATTTAACAAAACAATTGTATATTGTTATAAAAATTTATGGTTCATCACTACCATATTTTGAGGTTAACTGCAAAGTTTGGGGTCAGGGCCACCAAGTGGTTAAAAGTTATAACAAAATTTACGATTAAGCTTTTAACATGATTGCAATAACATATTGTTATTGTTATATTGTTATTCATTTTTTTCCTCAGATTCTTTGGCTGAGTTCTACGATACCAAATGTTTCATAGTCAACTCTACTTCCTGTCTGCTATTTTGAATTATATTAAAAACCTACAATTTTAAACTTCTCCCACAGCGTTTGTCTCTTGCTTCTCTTTGCGTTTGTCTCTTGCCTCTCTTTGCCTCTTTCTGTTCTTGTATACTGTGTCTATGAATTTAAAATCGGAAATTGGAGAATGTAAAATTGGACATCAATTGGCTGTATCTTTGCCATTTCTTGATGTATTTACATGAAAGTTGGTATGTGTCATCAAAGGCATGTCCTAGAAGTGCACAGTTCCATGTCCATGCACAGTTTCATCACAGTGCCACCGACTAGTCCAAAGATTTAAAAAATTAACTTTGGTCTAAAATCATGCAAATGGTCTCCTTGGTTTCCTTGAGATATGCTGAGTCAGACGAATCATTCAAGTTATCTGATGTTCTATAGTCAGCCATTTTGAGCATTATTATTTTAAATGATGTTGTAAAATGCAATTTCAGCAACTGTGCATCATTACAAAACTTGGTAGGGTTTATTATCAGTATAGTCTGAGGTGACCTGGGAAGCTTGTGGTGATGCCACCTCGTGATATAAAAGATATAACAAAGTTAATGAAAATGCTTAGAACACATGACTGAAATAACATATTGTCATGCCGATCATAAAACTAAAGCAACTCATGCAGCTTGTGATAGTAAAGAAGCATGCAAATTTGTGTGGCAATTGGGCAATAGGTGCCGTTATGACAGCTGTAAACATTTCTAATGATATGTGTAATGAAAAAGTTACTACAAAAGTTGTAGTAAACTACACCCATATGTAAACCACACCCAAACTCCTACTCTTTGCAAAGTCTTGATTTGCCGCGGCCATCAATTCTGAGTGTTTCTCTATGTATTACTGTTTGCCTGTGTTTGACTTGGATTGTTTGTCATTTTTGCATATTTGCTGCCTGCTCTGATCTTGGATTATTTATTGTTTTTGCCTGTTTGCTCCCTGCTCTGATCTTGGACTGTTTATCGTTTTGGTTTTGCCTTGTCTCTGCCATACCTGTTTGCTGGTTACTGACCCTACATGTCTGTTGTTTCTTAATAAATGCTGCAAATGGATCCCAGAGCTTCTAACCCATTATTAAAAAAGACTTTGCCAAACAGCAATCCAGCAGCGATCATGCAGCGGTCGACAGGCATCCCAGCTCGCTATGCACCAACATCAGCTAAACAGGCTGACCACTCTTACTGAGGAGCTAGTCAAGAACCTCCAAGGACTGCGCCTCGTAACCCTCGAGACAGCCACAGCCTTCCCAGAGAAATGGCGGTCCCTCCCGGTGCAAGGGATTCCTGCTTCAATGTTCCTTGTTTGTTAACCAGCAGCCCACGCTTTACCCCACAGATTCAAGACGCATCTCTTTTGTTTGCTCATTACTCACCAGGAGGATGCTGGATTGGGCTGCTTCCCCACCTTCGAGATGTTCCTCCGGCATTTTCGAGAAGCTCTCCGGGAGCAATTTTCTATTCCTTTTTCTAAACAAAAAGTGGGAGAATACACCCTGATTTTTTGTACTCTTGCTGCCCAGACTGAGTGGGTGGAGGACACATTAAAACTCCGGAAGGGATTAAACCAGGAACTCCATTCTGAACTAGAAGTCTGAGAAAAGTCTGAGGGAATTCATTGAACTTACCATGCAAGTAGATAATCTGATCCGTTCAGTCGCTGTTTCTATGGAACCTATGCAGTTAGGTGTCACCTTACACCAGAGGAATGAGAACGCCGCAGAATCATCTATGCCTCTATTGTGGTCAGGCTGGCCATGTTAAGTCATTTTGCCCCATCCGACCAGCCACCAATCAGCTTCCGATGAGTGCTACCACTATCTCCGCCTCACATGCATCCAGTATTAAATTACTCATAGAGATCACAATTGCCTACAAAACTATAATCACTTCAGCCCTACTAGACTCTAAAGCAGCTGGCAATTTTATCTCTCACGAGTTTGCCCTCCAGCATAATTTAACATTAACCCCCTGTAATTTATCCCTAGCAGGGGAGGCGCTCGACGGTCGGCCCCTTAGAGAAGGAAACATCCAACAGATGTCCAAGGAGGTCAGATTACAAATAGGCACTCCACACTCTGAGCCAATCCGATTTTACGTCATCCTATCACCTTACCATACAGTTATTCTTGGACTACCCTGGCTGTGCTCACACAATCCCCATATTTCTTGGAGAGATGGGCAGATCGTTCAATGGGATGCTACATGTCACGGCCGCTGTTTGTCCAGAGTCACTCGTCAGTCCGGTAACTCCTCTCCCCAAGAGAACGTCAGTTCACAAGACTCAACTTTGCCACCAGAGTATGCTGACCTGGTGGAGGCGTTTAGCAAGAAAAAAGCCTCTCAACTCCCTAATCATCGCTCCGTGGATTGTGCCATAGACCTGATTCCTGGTGCTACACCCCCCAAGGGAAGAATTTTCCTCTTTCACAACCTGAACCCAAAGCCATGAAGGCCTATATTTAAGAGGAGCTGGCCAAGGGTTTTTTCAGGCCCTCCAAGTCTCCCGCCTAAGCCAGGTTTTTCTTTGTCAAAAAAAGAAGGCAGTATCGATTACCATGGACTAAAGGAGGTAACCATCAAATTCCACTATCCTCTTCCCTTAGTCCCAGCTGCTCTGGAACAGCTCCGGCCGAGCCAAATATTATACCAAGCTGGACTTGCGCAACGGCTATAACCTGATTCTCATTCGGGAGGCGGGCGAATGGAATACGGCCATCTCAACCACAAGCAGACACTATGAGTAACTTGTAATACCCTTCAGCCAAGCTAATAGCCCCCCAGTTTTTCAGTCTTTTATGAATGATGTCTTCCGAGATATGTAAGACAAAAGGGTAATTGTTTATATTGATGATACCCTGATTTACTCTAATTCATTTTGCCTTGTCTCTGGCATACCTGTTTGCTGGTTACCGACCCTTCCTGTCTGTTGTATCTTAATAAATGCTGCAAATGGATCCCAGAGCTTATGACCCATCATTACACCATCATTTAAACATTGTTACAGGTTTATTAGGTTGATTAGATTAGCACAGAAATATAAAGGTTGTCTTGTTTCTTGTATCTATTTAGTTAAAAAACTGAAGAAACAATCATACATTCTAGTATGGTTGAATGTAGGCTATTCTATGTTCAGTTTCTTGCACTCCTTTGGTCTACTACTTCTACAGGAGGTCACATTATGCCATGTACACCTCATTAAAAAAAACAATTGTACCTGCTTAATGAATTGTGTTTGAAAACACTGTTATAATATTGGAATTACTTGCTTCACTCCAAGCAAGGATTGGGAATTACATTGCCAATCCTTAGCCAATTTAAAACCTTGTTATTATCAGTGTATCACTTCAGCTTGATGGAACTATTCAAGCTAAATGTGATTACTGGAACTGAACAAGTATTCATGGAATAGGCCCATGGTCCATTTGATAATAATGATACATGTTGTACACAAAACTGAAAAAGACTTTCTTTATGCTATAATCTGATTGGCCAGCTTTGTGCAACTTCTACGAGCAAAAGCACATAACTTTCTTTAGAAACTAACGTCTTCACCAGGGCCATACACAGGGTTTTGTAAACACAGAAGTCCCGGAATTTAGCTTGCTAGGGGTGTGATTTTCCCGACCTACACATGTCTATTGTTAATGTGTCTTAAGGCCAAGTAATTGGATAACAATGTAGATTAAAAACCATGTCAGTGGACATAAGGCCTACCTGCTCTCCCTCTCCTTTTTCTTTCCTGCCCTGTATTCCCTCCACAAAGCATAGCTTTGATTGATACATGATTTAATTGTCTTTTCATTGTTGTCTGTGCCAGAAAGTAATCACTGAAGCATAGGTCTTGAATTTACGTTTGGTGCATATAATTATAAACCAAAAACCTTCTTTGAATTGAATGGTCATCATCTCAAATTCTGATATTGAGGACCACTGTTCGCTGTCAGACCCATAAATGTGCGTCAACTGCGTCCTTTATAATGATAAACATTTTGAATGCTTTAAAGAATTCTCAGTCACTGATGATTTGTTTCTGTTGTTGAAAACAGTAGAATAAAATACAGTGTTTAATAGTAGATTAATAATTGGCAAGAATGTCAAAAGAGTGTGTGTAGAGAAAATCAAATTGCTAGTGCATGTAAAATGACAGGAAATTACTTTCAAAGAGGCCGCAACATTTTTTAAGTAATTATACCTTTTTACAGTTGACAAGAAAATGTGACATCTGGAAACATTTTACTCTTCTGTTTTTCATCTGTCTCCTATAGTAATAGTATAGTAATGTAGTATAGTGATTTTTTGTTGGCTAATGTTAAGTGAATGTTAAGTACAAATAATACTATTATATATTTTGATATATTTTAATATATTTTGAAATATTTTGATGACTTCTAATGACTTATGCAACACACGTCTTGTTTCTTGTGTAGTATTGGGATGTGTCTTCAAAGGACCCTTGATAGCTAAATCACTTAGGCTCTGATATATGACAAAATTATGGTAAATTACTACCCAATGACAATTTGATATACCGTGCATTCAGAAAATATTCAGACCCACTTCACTTTTTTCAGTTTTGTTGTTGCAGCCTGATACTACAATTGTTTGAATTCATTTATTCCCTTCTTTAATCTAGACTCAGTACCCCGTAATGACAAAGAGAAAACATAATTTTAGAAATGTCTCTAAATTTATAACAAGAAAAAAACGAAATATTATATTAATCTAAGTATTCTGATTTTTTGCAACAACACTTGAAATTTAGCTCAGGTGCCACCCATTTCTCTTGATTGCTGCTGAGATGTTTATACACCTTCCTGTGGTAAATTAAATTGACTGGTCATGATTTTTAAAAGGCACTCACCTCTCTATAAAAAGCTTCACAGCTAACAAGGTCAAAGGAACTGCTTGCAGAGCTCAAAGACAGGACAGCATCCTGTGGTTTTTGCTGTCTTTCCCTCCATGCTTTTTCAAAATATTTTTTTCTCCCTAAAAGATAATTCACTGATAATCTTCGACTTTCCTTCTTCCCTTTGTTTCTTATTTCTTTCTCTTTCTTAAGTATTCCTGATATTTCACTGAGTCATCTTATCAGCTTACTGATATTTTAAATAATGCAAGTTTTAGTAGATAATAGAAGGATCTTAGTAAACATTTAAGATCTTATTTATGCAGGCATAGGTCCTATAGATTAGTACCATGGCATCTGGCTTTGTGGGTTTGGGTGACATCATTAATGGAGGTCTAGGCCTCCTGAATTAATTATGTGCTTTGCATTCTGCTCAGTTATAACATTGCCAGCCAGTCATGCAGTGACCTTCTCCCTTAGTGCATTAGAAACTAGCCCTTATTGACTAAATCCAATCAATAACTGTTTGCTGTGTGCATGAGGTGGAAAAAAGGCATTTGGGGAAAGTAAGGGCTGGGGTATAACCAAATTAAATTAACACCAACGATTATTGTTACAAATATAAATATATTTAAGGGATGATTTTTGAGCTTTAGAGCAAATTGACGAATTGTATAACATGTAATGCAGACTGCATGATATGAATTTCCTGCATCTATAAATTATAGTGTTTTTATGCTGTTGACAGTGTGTGCAGCAATCAATATATATAAGCTCATGTATCTTGTTACAAACACACATTTGTTGTAAATAAGACAAGGGGGAATGTACAGAAACAAAATACTAGTGAAGGGAAATCTGATTTTTTTATTATGGTAACAATTTTGAGAAATTTTGAGATGGGGTTTTACAAATGAGAAATGCTTGCTTGCTTATGGCTTATGAGAATACCTTGTGTGAGATTGTGTCAATGAATCAAATAAGAATTACAACATTCAATATGACTTAGATATCAAAGTCATTGATACATATTGTATAAATAGTCAATAAGTAACCCATCAAAAACTGAGCATTTAGATGGTTGGTATATTGTTGCTGGAAAGTAAACAGCAGATTACACAGATGACCAAGTGACCCTGACAAGCAAAACACACATACATGTTAGGTTTCTATGCTTGTGGGGATTTTCCAAAGACATAATAACTTGAATACTGTACAAACTGTATATTGAATTCCCTAACCCTCACACTACCTCTAAACCTAACCCGTACAAAAACCTTTTTCTTTTTTTTTTAGATTTTGTTGTCCCCACAATGTAGGTGTGTGTGACTTTTACCATCCTTGTGGGCCATTCTATCTAAATCTCTATTCTACCTCTATTCTACCATAGCTTAATCCTAATTTTTAAAGATTTATAACACTTGAATAAAAAAATGTCCTCTGCAGATTCATCAAAATCATGAAAATATCAAGCAGAATGTCAGAGAATCTTGTTTCTTTTGCAAGGGTTTTGTTGTACTGTAATTACTTCTATCTAATGCAACACATGCTTTTGTTCTTTTACAATTTAGCAGACAGAGAGTTGTCAACCTTCTCATCATACAGTCATGTCGACAGTCACTATGATGATGTTGCTTGTAGTTCATTTTAACATAAAAGCACTTCATGAAAATTGATTCACTTTGAAATCACACATAATTATTATGCTGAGACTTAGATTGACTAAGAAAATAACTGTGCCATTTAATTGTCAGATAGACAGATGTTATTACTCTGGAATGAGTAAAAGTCTGCTCTATGGCTCTTCGTTTTTAGTTGAAAAAAATATCATGTAAACTGATCTCACTGCCCAGTCATGACCTCAGCTGGAGTAATCTGCATTTACCAGCTCAGCCTGCCAAAAAACTGAGACTCATTTTCATCAGTCCCTCAGGAACACAAACACCAACTGGGTGGAGCAAAGGAGATAAGATTCATCCTGTAAAATAAGCATTCATAGTCAGTTTTGACACAGCAGTGCTGTGTGTCCCATGTAAGGGATACTTATGAGAAATCAGTATGTGATTTATATTTAATAGCAGCTTTCCTGTAGCTTTCCTGTAGCTCAGTGGTTAGAGCATGGCGTTAACGCCAAGGTCATGGGTTCGATCCCAGGGATTGCACATACTCAATGTATAGTGATCAATGTGTAGTATAATGCAATGTAAGTCGCTTTGGATAAAAGCGTCTGCCAAATGCCTAAATGTAAATGTAAAGCCTATCTGCTTAAATGCTTGTTTAAACTTGCAGCAGTTTTGTAACAAATTTCAAACATTTTGTTCAAAATGCCTAAATTATTTTTGTGGACACAATAAAGCAACACTGGCATACAGTCAGGCTAGGGTCAGCTATATAATAAAGATTTAAAATGAAAGGGTAACTGTGTTTTGGACATGTTTCATATGTTTTAATGAAAATGATGCAATAGACAATATGTACTGACAAGTATGTGTATACTGAGGGTACATTGAAAATTACATTACCTACATTACATTACCTATCATCACTCACTTGTTTGTGTCTGTGCATGTGTCAAACTCATTCAATGTTTCATACATACATATACATTTATACATCAAGTCTAGTGTTACAAGTTACAAGTGGAGTTTATTGTCATTTCAACCATATACAAGTACACAGTGAAACGAGACAACGTTCCTCCAGAAACAAGGTGCTACATGAGACAAA
>JAZGTJ010017195.1:0-12202 GCA_036877575.1 Botia almorhae
ACTATAATAGGAGAGGAGCTCACTTAAGTATTGAGGAGCTAAACCATTCAGGACCTTGTAGGTAATCAGCAAGATTTTAAAATTAATACGATGCTTGATAGGCAGCCAGTGTAGTGTTGACAAAACTGGGCTTATATGGTCATACTTGTTCGTTCTTGTGAGAACTCTGGCCGCTGCATTCTGAACCATCTAGAGTTTTTGGATTAATCTTGCAGGGCAGCCACCGAGTTGCAATAATCAAGTCTTGATGTCATGAATGCATGAATTAATTTTTCAGTGTCTGGCTTCGAGAGCATGTCATAATTTTTTTAAAGCTGAAAAAACATCGTTTTACAAATATTGGAAATATGGCTTTCAAAGGATAAATTGTTATCAAAAATGACACCCAGATTTTTGGCTAATGAAGCAGGCTTTATAGAGCATCCAGAGCAAGGCAGTGTTCTATGTTGCTCTATGTGGAGGGTTTTGCCCAACAAGTAAAACTTCTGTTTTATCTGAATTTAGATTCAGGGAAACTTAAATTCATAGACCTGTGAACAAATTCTTAAAGAGAATCTCCTGCCATCAGTCAGAGAGCTGAAGCTGGGCCAAAAATGGATGATGCAACAAGATGACAACAACCCTAAGCATTCAAGCAAATCCACCAAGGAATGGCTTAAAAGAAAGAAGGTTCACACTGTTGATTGGCCTAGTCAGAGTCCGGATCTCAATCCAATTGAAATGTTGTGGCTAGACCTGAAGCGGGCGGTATGTGCCAAATGTCTTTCCAACCTCTCTCAGCTGGCTGAGTTCTGCAAGGAGAAGTGAGAAAAATCCCCAAAGACAGATGTGAGAGACTGGTCAATGGTTAAAGAAGACGTTTGGTTTAAGTAATGGCTGCAAAAGAAGGTGCCATAAGCTACTAAATAAAAGGCTTCACATATTCTGCACAAGTCAAATTTCCAGTTTTTGTAAGATTAACCCCTTTCGTTTAATAAATAATGACAATATCCTTTTTTTGTTTGTGTCCATCATTTGGAAGTGAAACTTTCAAGCAGCACTGTATATATATATTTTACAGAACAGATCAGGCTAACAGTCATGTTTTTTAACTTGTTTCAAAACATCAACTAAACTGTAATGTATAAAAAATTACACCTTCTTCACATACAAGGTAGAAAATTTAGTTCTTTTAATTTTTTTAGATATTTGGATGTTCAAAAAATTCTAATTAGTTTAAACTCAAGCTGGTTTAAACTGGTTGAAACTCATTGACTATTAAAATAATTTGTTGATTTCTGATATTAAACACAAATGTGTTACTATAGTCACAAAAAACAAAATGCAACATGTTGGATTGCAAGTGTCTTGTTCACCTGAAAGACAGTTTTGTCAACTGAACAGTATAAACTAGATCAATTTTGTTTTCAGTAAGGAATGTATTGCAAAACATTTTCATTGAAAACATTCATAATTAATGATGGCATATTTACAACAAAAACATCAAATATACAATTAAATATATGTACATATGCAAAAACATGATCACTTGCCATACAAATATTAAAACTGTAGTTGCTAGTGCTATTCCACCATTTTCTCCAGTTCATGTATCCAGTCGTGTGGACCGTCCTCTTCAAAATCCCTGTAGTAAGAAGAGTGAAGAGAGAATCACATGGGTGGATGGGGAAATAATAAACAGTAAATAAATACTGACTGAAGGAAAAGAGAAAAAAACTGACGTGTCCTCATCATCTGAGCGTGGATCTAGTCGGCTGTTGTCGGTGATGGGCTCCTCAGGTCCATCAACACTGTCTCCCTGCTTGGTGTTTAAAGGACCTCCAAGACAATTAGAACCTGTTGACAAAATAACTCTCATTATGCACAGGTACTGCAGCATTAACATTTATTTACATTCATTAAATAAATGTATTATCCAAAGTGAGGAACACGGCTGATACAAACAATCAGATCAGTTTGGTGCTATTTATAACCAAAGCAAGAAATTATTTATTTACACCAGACTTACATTACATTTTCAGAAATTGCTTGTCATGCAAAAGCTGTCAACACATGATATGGTGTTGTGAGTGATTTTTAAGTGCCCTTTTAATTACGTTATGGCTTGGGCTTCATCCACAAGGTACAAACCATAACTGCTTAGAACAATACACGCACACATCTACTCAAAAAGCCAAACAATTTGTGATATGATTCACCATCATCAGCAATGAGATAAGATAATGATCACAAAGACATTAGTCTTTCATATAGACTTTTTTTCAGAAATTATATGGTAACAAATGCACCTTATATCTAGAATAACATACACCTTATGAAGGTCAAGAAGGTTTGCAGGCTCTGATGATAACAAGCATGAATGCTTAAGAATAGTTATATAAGGAATATTCAATTGTGGCATTTTATCCATAAATATTATGAGCTATTTTCAAAACTAATGGCAAACGTTTTATAAAAGATATAGAATTGCGTTAATAAGAAGAATTGGGAGTTTTACAGAAATGGCAACATCAAATCTTCATATTTCACAATAATATAACTGCGTATAATGTGTAGCACAAATTTTCTAAAAGGTAAACCGTTTGCATTTAGTGACTGTTTTATCCAAAATGCCTTACTGTACATTTATTACTCAGACAATCCACCTGGAATAACTGGAGGTTGAGTGCCATTTTTTTTTGTCAGTTATTAACCCTTTCAGTTATTACTCTCATAAACAGGATGGCTGATGATGCCCTCACTGACCGTGTCTGTGTATAGTGAAGGTCTCAAAGGCAGAGCAGAGCTGAGCTTTCTCCAGCACACTCAAGAGTCTCTCTGCTGAATCTTTAGCCCACTGTTTCCTCATTTTTCTCTCCTGGGTCTCCTCGCACTCTGCTTCTATAGCACAGCCAAAGAACACAACACAAGAGCTGACTATTTACATCCACAAAGAGATGAACTACACGCCACTGACCACCAATCCACCAAATCATTTTCCATTATTAAAGAATATCAGTTTAAAGGGTACATCAAACTAAGGTTTGGGAAAGACATGTTTTAAGATGATGAAAAACTGCTGTGGCAGTTCAGAACTTCCATATCCAAACAAAACTGTAATTTCTGCCTGGAAGGTATCACAGGTATCACAGATCAGGAACTGCACCACCTCCTGATCAGAAATAGTTTTTTCTGATATTGCAAATTTTGTCCAATTCTCCCCAAATTCAGCTTTTATGTTTGTCAGACCATGTCTGAAAAATCTTAATGAATAGAGTTTGTATTCAAAACTTCAATTCACATCTCCATTATTTCAATCTGCATTCCTTACCTTCCAGGTTTATACCAAGTTATTTTAACTTGGTAATTGTGCTTACAGCTGTATTTAATATATTAATCACAATTCATTTCTGTGGGTGTCACGGTACCTGAGATGGAATGGGACCCTTCTGCAGCTGACATGCTCCCAGAGGAAATGATATCAGCATTTCCCAGGACCCCCAACACTGTATTACAAGAGCCGACTGCCCACCTCTTACGAGAAGCCAGATCACTGCTGTTCTCTGTGGGGGACTCTCCTGTTTGCAAAAATCCAGGAAAACATACTGAGGTACCTCTAATGAGACAATTAAGTTTTTTATTACAAAATATAGAAATGTGATCAAAAGCCTAAATACAATATAAATGTTACATAAAACGTAAATACATAAACCATTTTTTTATATTTATAAGATGAAGGGTGTCATTTTATATTCAGCTGATCTCAGCCAGTGACCTTCAGTGGTTGATGAGGTCACTAAACTCTTCTGTCCTAAAAGCATAGCCACTTTCTCACCCTCCTCCTTCCTCCAATGGCACATTCGTTTTTGTACCAACTCTTTACTCTGTGCAGGACAGAAAGCAGACAGAAACATCAACTGCAGTTAGGACAAACCCATGAAATGTAACAAATACAATTCTAATACAACACAATCTATTACAATTATTCCTGACAATATCTTCCAAAATAGTCCTATGAAATTTGATGAAGCAAATTTACAGTTTTTACTTGCATCCCTGAATGAATTACTGCTGTTCTGATCAGATGCTGTGATGCTGTGATGGACATATGTCCATAGACACAAGTGTTGCTCAGGTACCTCTGGTGTCAGGTGTTTATGCAGCAGTCTGGACACGCGGTGTGAGCTGAGGATGGTGTGTACAGAGGGTCTGTCTCTAGGGTTAGTCTTAAACATGTGTTTGATAAGGTAGTGCAGCTCATAGGAGAAGTGACTGGGTAAAGGTACATATGCCCCCCGACACACTTTTAGAATCAGACTCTTCCAGCTGCGTGCCTGAAACTTATAAAGAGAGAGTTACAATCTACATAGGCTATGTGCCCTTAAAGGGACAAGTTACCCAATAATTATAATTTAGTCATTACTCAATACTAAACAGAATTTTCATTTTTGGGTGAACTATACCTTAACCATATAAAACACACAGCAATAGGAGTGCAGCACTGGCATTTCTTAAGACATAACGTAGTCACCATTTGCATGTGTAAACTTACTGTAGCTACATTATTTCATTTTTATTATTTTAAGGTGTAAAGAGGAAAATACCGGGTGCCGGAGAGTGCAAAGTTCATACAAGACACAGCCAACAGACCAGACATCACTGTAATACATATACACAGTGAAAATTTAGTATACTACAAATGTAAATTTGATGCCAAAATTAAGTTATATTATCAGCTGTAATGTTTTACCTCTTATTATTGTAAGGTTTGTTGTCCCATATCTCTGGAGACACATAGTACGGGGTACCGACATATGTCTGAGCATAGGCTTTTGCACTGTAGAATTACACATCAAAACCTTTTCTTCACATGACAGTGTTCCACAACATCTAATAAAGAAACAAAAATGACTGCAATGATATTTCTCAGTACCTGTTAAGAGTACAAGCTGAACCAAAATCTCCGACCTTCACAGTTCCATTATCTGTCAAGAAAATGTTCTGCATTGAGGAAGTAAAAAGAAGGAAGTAACATAAGCACTGAGTTTTACTTAATTCAACACGTTCCAGCTACATATCGGTTTTGACAACTTAATATTCTTGTAGTGCGATCAGATATATTTGAACTGAAAACTTATTACAATGGCCCTAAAAAGATGCTAAAAAAATGCTTAACCAGTTAATCTTAAAATGATTTTTAATGAATGTATAAAGTAAGTTTCCTTCATTTACACATGGAATTCACCACATTAACTATAAACTATTTGACTAATTTCTGACTAAAGAAATGTTTAGATACTTTTTGACTTTATTTAAATTTTTATTATTACTATTTAAATCCTAAATATTTATTTATTATTGTTATATATTTTTTATCATTTACAATCATGCAAGCGTACCTTCTTGTTAAGTATTTAGCTTGAAAAGTATGCCTGGGCTATTTACATGCATGTTTCTATATAGTAATATCAATATATAACACTATATACAAAACTAACACTGTATGAAACTAAATTTGATCTAATTTAATGCAATGACATTCATGTGTCTTAAATTGTGCCTTACGTAAATGAACAGACTTTTTGGGCCCACTATATAAAAAAACAATCTTTGTGCACTTAAGCAATGCTTCTGAATTTGTGTACCTTTGATTTTAAATCCCTGTGAAGTACTCTCTTGTCATGAATGTATTTGGTGCCTAGACACATCTGTACAAACCACTTCAGGATCTAAAAAAAGAGACATGAAAGCAGAGGATTTGCTGAATACAAATAGCTAGATTATTAATAGATAACAAATAACCAAATTTAAAAACTAGATAGAAAACTCAGGAATATTCCTTAGGCCTAAATAACAGTAGAACATTTACAAAATGTGTTTATTATATAGTAGTGCTAGGGCTAGGCTATAATACAATTTTGCATTTATTGGCGGTACAGCTTTATCAATTTTAATCAAGAAAAATGGTTGATATAACACTCGCTAGTATCACATAAAAAAGTGAATATTTACAATGACAGCAATAAAACAGTTACATTGAAATGTTTTAAGACAAAAAATATTCCATCAGCTTGTTTTATTTTTATTTGGATATTTCTACCATATGATGGCTGAAGCAGCAGTGAGTGCCAGTGTGACAGTGTTTTCATGGTAACCAAGTACATTGTGAGCGGAATTATACAAAACTATAGTGATAACATCAAATTGTCATGCAATGTGATAAATAGCCTCTTTTCCCTGCAAACAAAGCCATGAAAAAATTTATAGATTTCATTTCATGGCAAAACTAAAACAAATGGTAAGCAGGTATCTATATTAATTTCAGTATCAGCAGCAGAGGATGATCCTCCTAAGATGGCGGTGCCGCCCCAACATGCAACGCGGCATGAGCTAGGTTCACATACTTTATATATCTCTATTGTAGACACTGCTGTTATTCATCATCACATATTTTCATGCGTTTTAATGTCAAGTCCGTTTAAACTTTTAAACGATTTACTTGCACACTAAAGTTATCTTTCGCGTCTTATTTTGCTTACAATGTCAAATAGACGCAAGTTTACGCAAAAACACACATGGTTCACATAAACACAGTTGCTTGTGTCTTAAGTCAACGCAAACAGTGGATGTGTACGAGCATTTAAAGTGACAATTAATGTATTATACCTGCATCTGTCAATAATGTTAAAGGGGAGATAACTTGCTTATCTTGACTGTAATCTTGACTTGCTTATCTTACCATGATAATTTTTTAGCTAAATTGCCCAGCCCTAGGTAGTGCTATCACTTATTAAAAAATACGACTTCTGCTTTAACCCAGAAGAAATGCATTAGTTTGAAGCAGAGTGTTTTTAAATAAGATCTTCTGAAAACAGAACTGTCAAATATATTATAGACTATCATCTGTCATACCACATCCTCGGAAAACAGAACGTTCTTTTGCTGTTGTATTCTCTGAAGTAGATCTCCACCACTGCAGAACTCCATCACAATGTATAGATGACCATCAGCTAAAGAGACAGAGAGTCCAAGTGTTACTTACTATAACAATATTACATAATATTTTCAGATCTTAAAATCTCATGAAATGTAAGTATTCAGTGCAAAACACCCTTGAAAACCTTCAAATGAATCTCTGAAAGCCACAATGTTTTGGTGCTTCATTCTGGACAGCAGCACCGCTTCTCTTCTGCTGTTTCTCATTCCAGATTCAGCCTGTTTGATATTTATATAAAATCATTACTAACTGCAGTACAGCTTCTCTTACATTATTATTACACACCGCAGAATGTATATTACCTTCGGTAGTCGTATTTCCTTCATTACATAATTTTCCTTTTGGTTTACTGGTTGAACCAGAATTGCTCGACCAAAAGATCCTTCACCAATGACTCTCATTAACGAGTACTGATCCATAAGAGCGACAGACACACAATAATATTAATGTATTAAGTTGTTTTCTTCTTTCGTTATACAGCAGAAATTTCAATGCTGTCATTCGCTAGCTCGCTTGAGTGCAACAGTTTCTGTATATATTTGGAAGTTTTAACCAGTGTAAGATAAATGAAAACTTGGCACAGGACAAACAAATCACCGTCAGATTGAACACAAAGTCGACCGCATGATTGCGTCACTTCCGTGTTGTTGTGTGTCGTGTCGATGACGTTTCGTGGCAGGTGAACCGGGGACAGCACAGATCTGTTTAATGGCGGAAAAATAAAAAACCCAGACAGATTGCAACTGAGGTGCCCTTGAGCAAGGCACCTAACCCCCAATTGCTCCCCGGGTGCAGCAATGTGCTGCCCACTGCTTCGGGTGTGTGCGCGTGTTCACGACTTGCAGTGTGTTCACTCCTCACCAGTGATGGGTTAAATGCAGAGGTCACGTTTCAGTTATGGGTTACCATATCTGACAAATAGGTCACTTTTACTTCACAACTTTAAATTACAAAGACGTAAAATAGCTTCATCAATACACTTCAAATTAAAATTGCAGCCTTAAGGCAAATTACAAAGACAAGTTGTATGGATGTTTTCGTAACGTTTTAATTAGTAACTGTCAAAACGTCGTATTAATATTATTTCTTGATATATAATTATATATTGATATATAATCAACATTATTGATTGACGTTATAGAATTTACAATAGCGTCATAGGAAAATGTAATGAAGCAGTTATTTTAGGCTGTCTATGGTTGGTAAAATAGTACTGTTTGACCCTGTACTGTTTGTCAGATAAAGTTAGACAGATCACTGTTAACACAATAAAGTGGACAGACGAAAGATCTAGCAAGACTGAACCTTGCAATCTAACATTTTGGCATAGTCATAGTTTCATCTGTTTTTTCAGGTGTAGTTTGCCAGCATATACCCTGTCATTGAAAACTGAAGAAACTTTCATTTTTCAGATTGAAGACTTTCAACTCATTACAGCAGCTATTTACTGTAAATTAGAAACAGAATATGAATTATACATGGTGTAAGCATGACATCCACAACCAATCTGAATGTCACCCCAGTGAAAAAACATTATGCAAGAGAAGGATATGTATAAAAACTCAATTTTACTTCTATAGCACTATTCACAGTGTGCTATACATTTTTGCAAAACTTTACAGCAAATATTTTAACGCAGAGAAAACAGGAAGCAAGAAACACAAATTATATAAATGATGTAAATTTAAAAAGAGAAAGAGTACATAGTGTTATACATATTGTGGGCTAAATCAGGCTCTGTTTGACAGAGCAGTACTTGTCTGTCTAAAAATTGTAAACATATAGTGTCAGCGTTAGCAGCAAACCATATGTAGTACAATATACATGAAAGAATGATGTATAACACTAAAATATGGATTTTACATTTTACATTACATACTGCAAAAGCAATTGAGTTTATAGGATTGTATCCACTGTTGTATTTATAGCAAAAAAAGTATATGTGTCTTTATATATGTCAGTAGTCTTCCATGTATGTCAAGCCATAGGCCACATATTTGTATTTACATTACTAGGAGAACATCATTCAATTTAGCAGTTTTCTGTGTAATTTTTGTGTTTACGAGATGGCCTTCTTGTAATGTGTCGAATCTGAGTGAATCATAAAGCAGTGTATGAGAGCAAAGTACTGCACACAGAAACACAGTAATGGTTTGAGTCGGGCTTATAACCCAAAGATCGCCAGTTCAATTTCCAATGCCAGCAAGAAAACGACTGATGTGCCCTTGAGCAAGGCACCTTTCCCCTAGTGGCTCCCCGGGCGTTGAAGTGGTAGTTGCCTACTACTCCAGGTGTGTGTGTGTTCACTAGCCACCGGTATGGGTTAAATGCAGAGGTCACATTTCAAGTATGGGTTACTATTTCTTGACAAATACATCACTTTTACAACAGTAGGTTGTTAAATTTTCTTAAGCCACACAAACTAGTCATCCTAAAGTGTACACAGATATCTTTAAGATCATTTATGTTCTTCACTCTCTGCCGGTAGAAGAGAAAAGTTGTGCTACTCTGGCCACAGCTCTTTTTATTATTCTTTTTAACTTTTCTCAACAAAACTGTTTTCTTTTTACAATGCAAAAACAAAAAAGAAGGATCCAGGTGAGTAGAAAGAAAAGTGCACAAGTTAGAACAGGAACAGGAAATGTTTAATAGCATTGCTAAAAGCAAGTAAACATGACGACAGTTACCAAAATAAAGGTAATACAATTTATACAGAAAGTAAAAATTTATCAAAATGAAAATGAAGTGTAATCTGCATGTGACCTACAAACCAGGCAAAGCCTTACATACCCCAGCTGCAACCCCTGCTGTCAGTTTTTACATTTCTTTGCAAGAGCAAATGGAGCAGCTTTATGTGAAGATGAGCTGTAATTCAGTTAGATGAATTTTGATTGTACGGTAAAAAGGGACATGTATGCATTTGTGTGTAGTATTGATAGAAATGTGCGTTGTATGTGGTTGATACGTATTAATGTATCTTTACCTGTAGAGGGCGATGTTGTTCTTACATGTGATTACCTACGTAGAAAAAACAAGACTTTGAGAAGCACTGATCAGCGAGTAAAGTACAGAATATTTAATAGCACGTGTTTTATTCATAAAAAACGTCTCCAGTCATAGTTGTTATGGCTTTAATACAAACTTTACGTAAGTAAAATAAGTAAATTGTATTTTACATAAGTAAAATAAATCTTGATACGGAATGGACAAATATAATGTAAAGCGGGATATATATAGAAAAAGTAATCAAAAATATAACTGAAAAGTAAGCAACCATTTTCCCCTGTTTGGACAGTGGCCGTTTTGCGCTGACCAACTGACCAATGGCGCTCTCGCAGCCCAGGTGGGAATGCTCCAGAACTGACCAGTGGCGATCTTGCAGCATTCGCGCGCTTCAGAACGTTAGAACTTTATGTCATTATGACGCTCGAGATGCAGAAACTGACGAGCTCGTATATAAGGGACAGACAAACATGCTGCAAACAGACATCAGTCGTGATCGGACTCGGAAGAGGTAAATGTTAGATCTTTTGACATATCAAAAAGTTGTTGGCATGCCTTATCTAAAAAGGTTAAAGTAACTTTACATTACATTACAATTACATGCGGTTCCTATACATCCTTATATTATGAAAAATATAGACGCAATCACACAACAGCTGAATGTGGCCCAGTGTAAACTGATTTTGATTTATAATAAAACTGAATTCTATATTTAAAGCGATCCAAATTCTGCGCATAAATGTAGCGCAATTTAAAATATTACGTAATAATAAAAAAATAATGTAAGCGGTATGTGGATGCTGCGCAATGTTGACTTTTGTGACTGGCCATACAGCTACAGACTGCAGACAGTGGACATCTGTTGATAAGAGCAGATTACTTCAGGTACATTATGGCGAAAAATATGAACATTTACAACTTTAATATGGATACAAACGTGTTTACGAAACACGCCCCACGCCTTGTAAAGTCCACAGCAATTTCAGCGTTGTTTCATTTGTTAACATCAGATGATGCATTAGCTAACATGAACTAACAGTATTTTTTACAGCATTTAATCATCTTTATTATTGTTAATGCCAAAACACAATTGTTTATCGATTGTTTGTGTGTTAAATTATATGCGTTTACTAACAAATACAACTTCTAATTATAAAAATGTAGAAGTAAACGTTGAAATTAAAATTAAATAAGATTAATAAATGCTGGTGTAAGTATTGTTATGTGTAAGCTCATATCTAAAGTAGTTAAAAAAATAAAAATGTTGTCATTACAATTACTCACCCTCATGTCGTTTCACACCCATAAGACCTTCACTCATCTTAGAAACACAAATTACAATATTTTTGATGAAATCAGAGCGCTTTCTGACCCGTCCATAGACAGCAACGCAAATACCACTTTTAAAGGCCAGAAAGGTGATAAAGACATTAAAGTAGTCCATGTAACCGTAATTTTATGAAGTGACACAAATTATTTTTTGTGTTAAAAAACTGTTTTAAAACAGTTTTTGTTTAAACGTGACTTTTCAAAACAAGTTCTTCTCTTCCGTGTTAGTATTCAACACACATTCACTAGAGCACCAGGATTCATGTGTGTGGTGCTTACTTATGAGAGTAATAAGGAGAGAATTTATTTTTCAGCGAACTATTCATAATAACTAATGTTAACAAAAGGAACCTTGTTGTAAAGTGTTACCCAGTAATCTGTAAATTTGATATTAGCATGAACATCCACAAACAAATCAAATTTCAACAAACACAAATCCACAAACAAATCAAAAAAATTTGACATTATCATATAGGATCTGGGCCACTTGTCAAAAATGAATTGAATTTGTATATTTTTTTTCTAACAACTGTAATTGTGAACTGCCAGATTAGATTTATTGCAGTTTATACACAGGTCTACAATTAGTATAATCAATTAGCTACAATAGAAATTATAGGAAATAGACCGAATGTATCAGAAAACAAGAGAAATAGATAGACTAGATATTCCCTTAAAACAGAGGGAAATAGATTAAAAAGATTGAACATGAGGATGCGTGTGTGAGTGAGTGTATGTGAGGATGTGTTTATGAGAGTGAGTGTGAGGATGTGTTTGGGAGAGTGAGTGTGAAGATGTGTTTGTGAGAGTGAGTGTGAGGATGTGTTTGTGAGAGTGAGTGTGAGGATGTGTTTGTGAGAGTGAGTGTGAGGATGTGTTTGTGAGAGTGAGTGT
>JAZGTJ010017197.1:0-12201 GCA_036877575.1 Botia almorhae
ATTTGAGAGATTGTACAGTTTAGAGTTTAAGGGTTCTAGCTTGAAATCTCAAGGCTTTCGAAGGTAATTAATGGATTGTTTGGATATTGATCACCAGCTATGGGAAACCATAAGTCTGATTGGTTGCAAAAGACAGCACACACATTTAGCACACACAAAAAGATTGTGGAGGGTTTGCTGGATGTAGCTTTCAGAATAACAATAGTTTGTAGAATACAATCTGCTGTTTGCTTACATACATCACGAGTCAAACACTCACATGGTATTTTGTCCATCTCATTGAGGAACTTGTTTTTGATGTCACCAAAGACATCATTCTTGCTGACTGGGCCCTGATGCTCAGTGGAGTTGTCTGCAGCTGTGGAAACAGCAGGGGCCATCGTCAGGGCGCTGGCGCCAGTGGGCTCAGGGCCCACCATGGCCTCAGGCTTCTTCTTGAACAAATTCCACTTCATGTTTGATGGCTACACCAACAGAAACACTAATGGAGAGAAAAGAACATGCTTGTGAATCACTAAACTCTGCGTTGGCTCTAACTTGCTCACCCCCTCAAACATGCAAATGTTGCTGGTATAGGCGGTTACTAAGGGAGCAATGACTGTCAAAATTATGTCACACACTGCCTGATCTCTTGATTATCGAAACAAACCTAATTATCAGCGTTTTGGCTTCCTTGTCATGTTTGTTTTACCAAATTCTCATGCCAGGATCCTGACAGCCATGTTTTTGTGACAGAGCATGATGTCTTAATCCTAGTCATGGTTCTCGTATCTTGGAGTCAGGATTTAAACTCATGCTCTGTGTCCTCTGTGATCTGTGTTGTTTGTCTTTGTATGGAAGCACATGGCCATTGTTTGTTTACTTTGTGGCATGTGCTCTCTCTTGTTTCCTCGTCAATTATCCTATCATTAGTTCATGCCCCTCACCTATCTGCCCTCATTACATCCTTGTTTGCTTTCCCTATTTAATGCCCTTGTATCTGCTGTGTTGTGCTGGTGTATTGCTTCTTGTTGTGTTTAGTGTTCCGTATCATGGCTTGTTGTTTTGAGTGTTACTTTAAGTATTTCAAGTCTTGTTTTGGTTTTTGTTCTGCCCTCTCTTGGAAGTTTTTGTTTTATGGAGACGTTTATTAAGACTATCTGTGTCTGGGTTCTGTCCTTCAGCGAACCTGTGACACCTAATAATGTGAAACAAGATGTGGTACTTATAAGCAAGTGAGATTTCATTAATAGGTTAGCTGACAAATGAAAATGATTTTTTAATAATTTCTTATTTACTTACTGCTGAGGTTCTTATTAGCAGCATTCAACAGTGAACATTGATTTTCCCATTAATTCTCTAAGATTGAGTTAAAACTAGTTATTGGTAAAAGTATGAAAAATAAAAAAATCTCCAACAGTGTACAGTTTAACCTAGTACTTTACCCTGTCACATAATTTACAACATACCACAGAGCTCTGCAGTTTTTGAATAAGTTACTGAAAATATACTGCAAACTCTCCTCTCGTTATGACAAATGAAAAGGATTTTCATTTCTCAAGCATTTCTCAAGTGTCAATTCTCTGCTCCAGCAGTGAAGAGCTTGTCAGCACACATTGCACCATGTGAATATTTTAATGAAGCTGACAATTCACAGGATTAGTCGCTTTATTATTTGAGGAGCTGTACTCGCTCTGAAGGTGCGGCAGAACGCCCTGTCTTGAAGTTATGCAACCTGATGTTGCGTAAGTCGAGTGGCCCACAGACAGACTGCAGGAAGAGCTAACAAGAGAAGAGGAAAACAGATGGAAAATGATGGATACAGCGACAGTGAGTCACAGACATGAATCCACCTCTCTCTCTCACACCAGTCTGATTAATGTCACTTCATCAAACCATCTGACAGTCTCAGCCTTTTGTTTTTGGCACAAACAGTTATATTGTTCCACTGGTGATTCGCAATAACTTTTTGAAAAGCATATTAATACAGCCAATACTGTTAAAAAGGTTTCTTACTCAGTAGTTTTGTCTTGTTTTTCAGTAAAACATATAAACAGCCTTAAAGCAATACATTCACACATTCAGTCACAAAACATGTAAAACAAAAACTCATTAGATCTTTGAAAATGAAAAACATACAAATTATGAAGTAAAAAAAACTATTTGTATTGGGTTTAGTAGTTCCCAACAGGTTTTGCTTCAGAACCCAGAGTGTATATTGGAAATCAAATGGTGACCCAACAAAATATTATACAGAAATCCAACATTGAGGTGTATTAGGTCCAAGAATATTCATTACAAATCATTACCATGACCTTTTGTAACTGAATAGGAAAATTGCCTTTTTTGTTCAACATTGTTTTTGTACTTGAAGTGTTTGGTTTCTAAATTTATCTTAAATTTAATTGATTTCCTGCTCCTGGCACCCAATAAATCACTGCTGGCCATAAATCACTGGCCATCTTGGCATCTGCCTAATTTAGCTTTCTTCTACCAAGTGATAGATTAATTTGCACCAAAAATACTATGGAATTTAATTGGATGTCAACAACAAAAGATATTAGAAGCATTTTCTTTTCTCGCTTTCAAAGAAGCCCAGGCACTAACAATTATGCATCACAAGGTCACAAAATCCGCAAATATCAGACATAAACTCCCCCTCTGAATAGACTCAAGACCTTGCAATGTATTAAGCTTCAATTTTATAAGATACAGACATCTTTACAGAATGAGAGCCTGGATCAATTTCAAGAATAAACAAATACTGACAAATAATGCACTTGTTTAAACAGCTTGTAACCAACCTACAGCTGTCCAATTATATAATATTACTTATTCATGTTGAAAACAAAGAGACCTATGATCTAAGGAAATTGGCTGACTAAACAATCCCAAGGTAATTTCAACTGGCTGACAAATGATTGTGTTAAAATGGCTGAGGCGCTCCAAATAAATACCTGGGAGACAACTAGAGACAAATTATTACTAATTCTCCAAAGGAGAATAAGTTAATAAACAAGAGGCAGATTATGAGCTTGGGTGAAACATCTTGGTGTCAAGCATTATATGCATAAAATCACTGCAATATACTAAATTACCAGTTAACAAAACTGTATTACAGAGATGAACAATTAGAAGATCTACTTTGGTGGGATTTTTTAGCTTTGGTTTTCTGTGGATGATGTTATATGCTTGCAACATGAAATGTTCAATGTTTATTATGCAATACAACTATAAAAAATAAATCGGACTCATAGCCGAGCTGTTGTACTGAATATCAGCAAGGCTTCAGTTACCTACAGATAAATCACAGACATTCCGCTACATTGTTTTCTATAATGAAGCTGTTTCGCTCTAAACAGTAATTAACAGATGTCAATTTGGATAATCTTCACCCATTTTATTCTGCCCACTGATGTCACTTCAAACTGGACTATAGTTTAAATGGAACACAAGATTTGGCACCTCTCACCTCCAGTCTGCAGTGTCTTGTGTGTGTTTAACACAGTGATATGATCACTGGGCTCACTGAGATGGAGATTTATCCTTCTGTTTGTATGGAGAGAGAGAGAGAGAGAGAGAGATACCAAGAGGGAGAGAGAGAGCTGAAGTAAATGAGAATCTTGTGTCCGTGTCTTTGCTCTGGGGGTGACTGCATACCGCCCAGACAACAACAGACACTTTGCTTTTTATGGGAGCCATTATCATCACTGCACTCTCAGTGATTTTACAGCTCTCTGAGATTCTCCTGCTGTTATATGTGCCACTGCCAGAACACTTACTGTAAATACAATACGGTAAATATACATATACAGATAAACAGATTTGCTTTTTGTATTTGAAAGGAATAATCAGATCATTAGAGTGGACCAGAGAGCTAGAAGTCTAAAACCCTACCCACACCTAGACCAAAACCAAGAGACAGAGAGTCAACCCAACTGATACTGTCAAATTATAATTCTGGAACCAAGAAAATAAAGACAACAAGGTGTTACATTAAAAAATTTGTTTGCAATTAATCATTGAACTCGTAGTCAAATACATATGCATATATAGAGTTGTAAGGAGTTAAACCACAGCCCCTTTACTCATCTCACTCACACACTAAGCCCTAATGCTTTATTTCAACCACTGTACTCAATACAAATCTACAATAGTTCATTATTTAAACAGTTGCCATCTATGCAGCAACTATCAACTATGACTCTGGTGATCACAAATGTGATCTTTACTGATGATCCTGCGATCTTTGGTCATGATAATTGTGATTTTTTTAACCAATTAATAACAGATGTAAATCTTACAGATTATCACAAATGTGATTTTTACTGGTTATGACAATTGTATGACCGTTGTGATTTTTCCTGATGAAATGTGATATTCAAAAAAATGTTATTTACTGATCACATACTCATTTATTGACTGATATACAGTGCCCGTCTGAATGTTACGCATGTATTTTAAGCGTCCTGCTGCTTTGGACAGTTCCACTTGGTCAATATAAAAGTTATAATGCCAAATGTAACTATTTGCCATCTTGACTAAAACTTTCCCGTAGTCTGTTGGCTGTAATGATGCATTTGATTCATACAGAGTTTTAGCTGGCACAAATAAACAGTGATCTAGGAACAGAAGGAACAGAAATGGACCTGGCTTCAGCGATCTTATTGGATAGCAGTACAACTGTACAATGGTAATTGCTTCAGGGCATTTGCCAAACTTCCCTTGTGCAGTGTGGGAGTAGCTATACAATCCACGTGTCAACACTTTGTATTCTACTCTTATATTCAAGAACGCTATAGTGCAAAATGATCCATAGACTTTATCAACATTTATACTTGTATATTGACTGAATCTGACAACCTGTGGATTTTCCCGCCAAAAATTTAAAAGTATATTTTGTTTAAACTGAACTAAAATATTAGGCAATTTTTTCCATTATGTTATGAAAAAAACTACATTGTAAAAAATGTTTAATCGTCATTAAAGTAATAAATAAAAAATCCATGTGGTCCTAGGGTGGGATCAAAGTTCTATATGCAAAATACTATTCCCTTGTTTTATGAAACAATATGACCTGAAATGTGACCAATCCATTACAAGGCACAATAGAATAAGAACAGATAAATAAATACAAATAATCTCCATTATTTTCCATTATGTAAGTGGTGTTCCACAAACAGGTGCTTCAGACACGTTCTTGATAACAACACATTTCTGGCAACACAAAACACAAAATCTCTTGGTAGCTCCTGTTGTGTTCCTGCCAAATGTTTGGATGAAGAGTGGGCAGTCTCTGTAGAGTCACTTGTGTACCATATAGCTCATAAAACATTGTTTTCTGTCCTTATGTGGACAAAAATGCACTTGAATATAGTTTGACACTGTATCTTGTTTTAGACATTGATTTGATTTTAGTTGATTTTATGTTGAACATTCTCTTTTTACAGCAATTTAATTACATCCTTTAATTACATCTTGTAGGCATAATAATGCTTGATTTTCAGTCAGTGTGATTACATATCACAACATCCTATTTTAGTGCAATGATAATCTGGTGCCCTATAGTTAAGGTAGGATGGTAGTGCCACTTAGTTCTGTATCAATAATGTCTGTCTCATGACTGTTTAACCACAAACCTTTATATATAAACACTATTTTGCACTATTGTGACTTCTAAAGTCAAACATCCTCTTTGGGACCACCTGCCTGGGACCCTATATATCACACAGTATACTATAAACCACATATGGATGTTTGGAATAGAAAACGGGTGCTAAAAGCTGTACTAAACTAAAACCCGTTGCTAGAAAACAGGCTTTTTCTAGTCTGAGCATAAAAATCACATTCTTTGTATTTAGTAACTCTGAAGCTGGTCAGCCTTTCTGGCACATAACCCTGGAAGCGTCTCACAGAAAAAACTGTCGCTGTTCAGAACGTCCTCAGCTGACACATAATATAAAACATCACAGCCAGAGGACCAAGGCCTCATGTCCTCACTGGCTTTCACAGCCAGCCTCCAGTTACCCCCACACTGTTTGCCAAGACCTAACGTGACCCCTAATGTAAAACTACCAAAATACTTCCACTACTACACAAAATCGAACACAGTAATACATTATTGTTGTCGGTTATACATTATCTGTCAGTGCCTTCCTGCTTTATGGTGGGATTAATTTGACTCTTGGGTAACGTGTGTGTGGACTCTTGAATCGAGAACTGAAAGACGGTGACCGGTGACACTGTGGTTTAACAGGATAATTCTTCTGGACCAGTTGGGACAGAGACAGAAAATTTATATTTTTGACAGTTTAAGAAAGTGGAGTTGCAGATAAACAGGTGCTGTGAAATCGGGATTTTTTATAATGCTGTTAAGGGTGATGCAAGCATTTTTAGGGAACATCATAAAATGTCCCTCCTTCCATGACAGATATCACTAAAATATGTGTCTTCGAAAATCTGCAAACCATTTATGAGATACAAATACTCTGGGGGCTGTGGAAAGTGACATTACAACAACCCTGATTAGGTGACAAAGGAATGTACACTTTTTACTGGTGAATTTCCTGAACTGTTATATCAAAGACAGTGAACTGGAATGAATATAAGCCAATTGCAAACTTTAAAGAGTCTTTCAACAAAACAAACACTATAATGAAATAACAACGTGTATTGCTTTCACCGCAAAAGATGCTTTTTGGAACCAGACAGTGAAGTTACAATATTTACCAGCAGGGTAGCTGCTTAATATTAGCATATTGCTGCTTTCAGCCTTTCTGCGATTGGTGGTCAAGCTAGAAGAGTTACCAGCAATGACCAAGCAATAGTAAATCAGTGACAGGTTCATTTAGAATGGGAGAAAAATTGACAAATTGACCAATTAAATCATTCCTCTAAGGGATTGGGCTTTGTTTTACATTTAATAAGAAGTTAAAGTTAGTCTGTGTGGGCCTTCAGAATGGAAGCCACAGGTAATGAAGACATTGCTTCTAATTTGTTAGCAAGGCCGGTCTCAAGATTACCTTTTAATGAAAAGTTGGAGTTAATCAGCAGTAAATCGATTAATAGTTAATTTTTCACTTTAAATAATTTGTCATGAAGAGATTGTTGTTATTGGGATAAAGTTCAGTTCAATTCACTGTGTCAGTCCAATAATATTATTTATAATAAATATTGCTTGCTTGCTGATGGTTTACTGTTCAATGTCTGTAGTATCTGAAATGTACTGCATTTCGTTACTGTGTATTCATACATGTGTAATGACAATAAAGTTGAATCTAATCTAATCTAATCAATGTCTATGGTGCTTAGGTGTCTGTTGCTATTTTGCTTTGCTGTGAGCACTGTGATATGTTACATTTTGCTGGTTTTCTGTGTTAGGAGACTGTGGTTTTGCCTTTCCTGCTGTGTTTTCTTGTAGCAATAACTTTTATATCTGTGCTGTGTGCTTGTTGCATTTCGTAAGGTAAACATTTTACTCCCGACCATAGAGGGCCAAGGTCCAAGAGCCACGATTCGCTGCTGTGACAGTTGACAGCTATATGACAGTCATGTAAAGAACATGATCTTGTGTGACCATGTATTAAGTAACATTAATCCTGCATTAATCCTGCATTGCATAAGACTGTTCAAAGCTCTAATTTATCATTTGATGGATAAGAACAGTTTTGGATTATTAATTTACATAATAAGTTACATGTTACTGCATAATGCTTGGGGAAAACCTCAAAATGCTCAACATGCTTATGAGACCCTGAGCAACAGAACTCAACAACCAACATGCAACAGCAACTGCCTCCTGCTCACTCACAGAGCAATAGTTCCCAACAATTACATTTAATTTAATTAATGAGCACTGCAAGCAAGCCTCCGGCTGACCGACTTCAAACTTTTGTCAAAATTTTTGTCTCATAAATCTTTCAGATTATTGCATTTCGAGCTGCTTATTTCTGTTGTTAAACATCAAGACTCCATACAAACTGTATTGTAAATGTGATGTGTGATAACATTTTTATGATTGTTATGAATTGTTAAATATCAAATGTAATTTTTAATGACCATTTTTACCCTCAGAATCAGACTGTTTTTGTTTTGCTTTGATTTTTGCTTGTCTTTCTATGCCTTTCTAAGAAGTCTATGCACTATAAACACCCTCTTGCGTATATTGGATGCTGATTTGCTGTCAGGATTCAATTTAGTGTGAATAAATCTCACTCTTTAATAACATCTTAATTATAAAGCCTACATCATATTGTGACAGGTTTACAAAGCAATCTGAGCTGAAATATCATGCACAAACTGTTACTGCAACAGACAGAGTGCTGAATTTTATGTCCACATAGGAATTTAAATATTTTAAGAGGTAAATGATTTCTCTGTGAGTGGAAGGCTTACTGGTGATATTAAATTACCTTTCTCTGCCCAAGCTGCAAAAAATGAAACCATAAATAATCTGAAAGAGAAAAGGATAGGGAGAGAGCGTATGGTGTTTAGTTCTACAGCATCCCACACAGAATCCAAAACAATAAAAAATGAATCCTTCTGGTCTGCACAGTAAATGCAAACCAATCATTTGTTAACTATTTCATTTAAGGTATAATCTTAAATACAACATATCAACATATGATAGTCAGAAGAGGCATTTCATTACCCTAGAAACATAGGTTTCCTATACCTCAACTGGTAAAAACATGACGCTAGCAACACCAAGATCATGGGTTTGATTCCCACACAATGCACATACTCATAAAAACATCTGCTCTGTACATAAATCTTTCGATTCTATTTTTTAGTAGGGCGTACATTCATATTGCTGTGACTTAAAGCTGTACAGACCCACCAGCAGAGCCTCAGAACCACAGTAACAAAATGTTCCAACATCAAACAAATATGACAGAAAGGAGAAATAAACATGGCAGCTATCAGCAGAAACAGAAAGCAAAAAGCAAAACAAATATACCCAAACTATTCCCAAACAATAACCAATCTTCTACTTCAGATGGATTTTCTGTTCTCAACTATGCCATTACTCTTAAATACAGGAGGAATGAAAATAACGGAAATTGTAGTCACAGTAAAACACTCACTTACAGTACGAGAGGCTATAGCAGTTTCCCAACCAGGTAAAAATGTACAGTATGGGACCACAGGGAGCCTTTAAATAGTTTCCACAACGTACAGTTTGTGTAAAATTAAATTTTGTTAAAATCTACAAAACAGAAATCACATAAAAGTATAATAGCATTATTTACATAATAAATCATTTATACTGAATCTATATTTAAAAAACAATTGCTAGTGAGGTAAGAAAAATAGCATTTTAAAAGAAAGCTATACGGATGTTTAGATTTTTTTACTGAAATGTTACTGGAATATTGTAATGGTATGCTAAAGGATTGCATTTAATTAATGCTGGGAAACTGGATATAGTACAAAAGGATGCAAGAACAGGATGCTCCACAGTAAAAAAGGTTTATATAAATATTCCAGAGCAGTGAATACGAGGGACACAACACCACACAGTAGGCATGAAATGACTGAGCGTTCCTTGATCTCTATATTAAAAAACAGATCTTGTCTTTGGGCATTTCATCACTGATGGTTGAGCATTCCATCTAAAAAGCTTCTTTTGGTTGAGCTCAGTGAGATAAATAAGTGAGTGTTTTCTGCACATCCCATGGCTCCAGGCCTTTCTGTTTCTCACTAACGAGTTATTCTGTGGCACATAGGCCAAGCTGGACAAACAAACAAATGTGAAGAGTTGATATTATTGGTTCTCATTTATTCTTTAAGAACTCACATCAGATGCAAAACCCAGCCTGAGATTTGTAAATACATAAATTTCCCAAAATACACACACACACACACACAAAACATAATCTCAGTTGTACAACAAAAGTCCTACAACAAACTCTAATTTCACTCTAGTGACTCTTCCCACACGTTTCGCAGGCTTGTTTTATCATCAGTGCTTTGTCCTAAAGGTAAAGCTGCTCTGTCTCATTAATTACAAATTGTATTTTTCAGTTTATTGACACCCCTGTGGCTTCTCAATTTAAGCAGCTGTTTTTTGGACAGCGGGACATTTTCACTGCACCATGATGACAGCAGGTCAACCACACCTTGTTTCAATAATAGATGTTCATTAAATCAGTTACAGAAGTTTCACACTAGCCTCACCTTTACACTGGTTTCCTCCCATTACAGACACCTGTCATTGCTATGGATGTGGCCACATATCTAAGGTAACAACTGCAGCAGCACAGAGCTAAAATCCCACCTGCCCCGACAGCCTTTTTAAAAGATCTTAAATCACCATAAATTGCTATAATGATCCATCCATGAAAATGATCTCACTGGTGAAACAGGTTGATCAGGTTCTTGCTAGTTAAGCTAGTAAAGAAGCCGGTAGAGGACACCAGTACACCAAAATCCCATAATGGGGACCAGCATTCAAATCCTAACTTATACTAAATAGTCTTTTCTGTGGAAAAGTTGTAAATAAAAGCTCTATGGTTTTTCCATTAAAGAAGAAGTACATACTTAGAAGACAGGTAGTTTCCTAAAGAGGAAAAAGAAGAGAATTCTGTGATGTAATAAATCACATATTTGTGCCTGAACTGACCTCCCTCATACATCCACATAGGGCCCCTGCAATTATCTACAGTATGATTCAGTGTACGACTGACCATTACTTATTGCTATGGAGGAGAATTCCTAACACATGACTGTGATCTGAGACCAGATGGGTACCAGCGATGATAAATGACAGTAGCTGTGTTTTATGCTTTCTGTATCAGATTGATTTCTGGTTGGCTGCTTATCGGACAGATACTGTTTTCATATCATACTGTGATTTCTAGATTTTGTGACTGCCCAGCTAACAGGGAACATTCTTAAAAGCAGCTGAAAGAATGTTGGCTAAATGTTCTAACAAAAGTTACGGTTTTAACAAAAAACGGTTTTACAGAATGTTTTCTACCGTTGTGTATCATATATCAAAAACTATATACTTTAGTTTGTGGAACATTAAAAAAATGTTACAGAATTAAATTTTTTTGAATACAATTCTTATAAACAAGCAATAATGTTAATACAACATCTAAAAACAGGGTGTTTTGAACATTCAAAATAACATTTTTAATGTTTTTGTTACTCAATAGAAACATTGGGGAAATGTTCTTACAATTTAAAATTGATAGTTGGGTATGACTGTATTTATAAACTTTAATGTTTTGCAAAACTATAAAAGAGGTAATAGCAATTATTTGAAATATTTTTAAGTTAAACATAGCTGGGTTGCTGACACTTGACATACAATGTTTACTTGTAAAAAACAAAACTTTATTGAATTACAGAAAACATCACATCAGTTACTTTAAATCAACACCCCAAAATTCCCTCAGGATATCACAAACTAGATCTCTTTATTTCCCTAGACAGTAATGGAGAGATAAAACAACAAATGGGGACTTACTGTTTAAATCTCCTTAAATCTTTCTCAAATTCTCTTCTGAGAAAATCTTTAACTGTGACTCCCTCAGAATTTCTCAACAAAGATCTCAACAATGTCTCACACAGCGCTCAACATACCAATGTATACTGTCAGTGATTTCAATGAACACAAACATTTCTAATCAAATTATCTAGATTGACCAAATTATCCCCACTGTTTTTATAGATATAGGTACTTTATACAAGAAACAATTGCCTTTGTTCCCCTTAGGATACGATTTTTATATTTTTAAATAAAACAAAACAAAACTGCCATGAAAGATCAATCTCTTAGCATTTTCTTCGGGTTTGTCCCGCAGCACTAGAAACACTGATAACTGTCTTGGATGAAGGCTATTTTGTTCAAAAGCTTCAAAAAAGCTTCAGTATCATATTCCTCATATATCCTTCGTACGCACACTTAACACAAGCACACAAACTCAGAGTGCCTTGAAAAAGCAAAAACAACTCAACAGCATCAATACCTGGAACAGTTAATCAATTTGCCTTCTCTAGCCTCAGCAAGCTATAAGCGCATATAAAATACGGCTTCACATCACCCATTGCGTGTCTTAATGGCACACTGTACTGTACTCCGGCTCAGGTCTGAAGCTTGATGACACAGCATTCGTCCTTGAGAATGTCCCTTTACTGTGATTCCCAATCTACTGCGGGAGAATCCTGAGAGAGCGAGAAAAACACTAAACACTAAGAGAGAGAGAGAGAGAG
>JAZGTJ010017198.1:0-12200 GCA_036877575.1 Botia almorhae
AAATAGCAGCAGAGTAGCTCACAACCGCGGCCTCTAGAAGCCTCTGACTTGCTGTGGATTATGAAGAGCATGAATCTGTACTGTTGGCAAGGTCCTAAGAAAATAAGAAAAGGAGAGGAATACCCAACTTTGTTTTGGCTAATCCAAACCTTTCACACTTTCAGTGCAAAACTCTATTGAGAAACTCAATAAGTTTCTATGGCAACTAAAATATTAAGCTATTTTTTTCTTTACAAAATGATCATATTTGTGACGCACAGAGCACAGTTGACTGTGTCATTCAGGGTAAGCCAGTCTTCTGGTAAAACTGTGCCTATCACAAAAACGTTGCGTGTTGCCATATTGAATTCTGTGGGGAAAAAAAAATTTGGCATTCAAAACAAACTGCTTAAACTGTTGCCTCTCTATCGCCACCTCAGTTAGCAACATAACATTGCAGGTTACTTCACGTGCTTTTCTTTATTTGTTGAATCTTGAATTTGTTGAAATTTGTCAAATCAAGTCAAACTGACATTTACTGGAAAATCGAACCTAATAGCTTAAATTAAAAATCACTATTATATATATTATAAACTTACGGTTAAGGTAAGGAAACCGTTTTAATACTCAACTGCTATGTCCTTGCTCAACTGATTTTATTTTTAACCGAAACAATTTTGGATATTAAATATAATGTCATGTTTTTCATAAACGGCTCATTGCGACTTCCAATGCAGATGGATTAAATGTGTCAGTTTCCTGTGTCCTGTTTTACATACCAAGTTCTCTCTCTTTGATTTATGCATATACCATAAACCCATATGTCTTTGTCTAACTGGCTGTTTCTCTCTGGCTTTGACTCTTTCTTTTTCATACTGCTAGTTTTATGCAGATCTTTCCCTTTTGTATTTGAAATAGTAAAGTGTCATCTGACCATAAGTCAGATTCTAATTACAGTTAAAAGTGCAGAGTCAGCTGGATGATGTTAGCTGGATGTAAAGCACAGCTGTAGAGCCTCATGTGTCACATGAAAGCGCTCATGTGTAAAGGACTGTAGGCAACGAGACCCGTGGACCCAGACCAAGATCTTCCCTGAAGAGGCTCCTCATTGTTCCCCTCCCTCCACTCTTTTCGCTTTGATATTTTGTGCCACTCGAGGCCCCACGCTGTGCACACTTCCTTATTAAGCTTCAGCCAATAGCAGGTCAGGGTTTTCTTTTCCATGGCGACCGCACGGCACTCGATGGTGGCGTCTTGTCTGCTTTGGCAGGGAGGGACGGTGTTCTGAAACCTCAGAGCTGGAGAACTAGGGCGCCTGGAGACCTCCTGGCACTCGCAAGGGGGGCGTCTTTGGAAACGTTCCTGTATTTCTCACTTGGAGAAATGAGTTAGGGTTACACTTTGGTTAAGGTTTTGTTTTATTGTTAAGATGAGAATTACAGTCTCGAATTAGGGTTTGTGTCTTGCCATGAAAGTAAGTTTATAGTGCCCCCTTTCATTTAAGGAACCCAGAGGGGGGTGTCTGAAGCTCAAACAAAGCTTGACCTGTTAGGGCATTCATGTGTACAGAAATGGGGCAACAAATACAGAACATTGAATATGACTCAAATGTTCCTATGTGTTGAAAGAAGTTGCATATAAGTCCCCATACAGAAATCTGATATATGGGAAAACATGTAAAACACATAAATAATATATATGTTCATGCTCGTATATATATATATATTATAATAAACGTTATTGTAAATACTACAAAACTGGCCATTTTCATATATGCTACTAATTCATATATGTAACTAATATATGACACGAATATCTTAAATAACATTAAACTCTGTGTATTAAGACACAAACTTATATACACACACTCGGTTGTTCACAAGTTCGATTTGATTTGTGTGTCACATATATAGTGGAATTACAAATGTATACATATATGTCCAAAATATATGTCCAGATATATGTTTATGTGTGTGTTTATATGGCCATATATCAGATTGTTCTATGGGTCCAAACACAGTGCCCATTACACATTTTCTTCCTCGTTTTCAAAAAGAGGAAATAATTTCATGTGGAGTTATGACTGTTGACACAGCTGTACATGCATGTTTTGAAGTTATTCATATTTGCAGGACCTCTAACTTCCTTGAGTTGTTGTGCAGAAGCCAAACACAAACAGGTTCTGATTTTGTTTGGCTCTGGCTTTTCATCTTGATGATATTACGGCTCTGCGGCCGGTCCTCCCAAACCGCTTTTTTCCATGCAGAATAAACTTAAGCATGCTAGGTAGGTTGAGAGGGATTTGAGAGGTGCCAGCGTGTTCGTTGCTGCTGGGGCAACGAGGTCATCATGTGAGACTTCTCTCCACTGTTTATCTGAGTCATAACATTTCTGGAGGCGTTGTTTCTGTTTCTGTCTCGATGGTGTTTTTATTTTGCCCAGATCGCAGCGCGATTAATCTGTGATTGCTCTCACGTAGCCTGACCTTTGACTATCAACAAAAAGTTTTCTAACAAGTTCATTCCGGTGAAGATCTGCTTACAGACAGGCAGGGGTCATTTAACGGCCATTCAAAGTGATGCACAGTTAATTTTTAATGTGATGTCTTAAACAACTCCCAGATATCTTTAAAAGTTTAACCAGATACTATTAAATAAAAAGAACAAAACCACAATCCAGCTAACAATTCTAGGTTTTGAGAACTTTTCCCTAATGTAACCATTAAGTAATAAAACATTATATTGAAAGTTCTAGGAACGTTCAAAACCTTCAGTTTTTTAAATGTTGTATTAACATTACTGTTTGGTTATAAGAACGTTATTCAAACATTTTTTTACTTTTGTAGCATTTTTAAAATGTTACTGCAAGATCATTTTTGATAACTTTGAGAGAACCTTTAGGGAACATTAGCCAATGCTCTTAGAACATTCCCAAGTGTCCAATGATACAAATCTGGTAAAAACTCTGACCAAACTAATTAAAATTCTGAAAATTGCATAAAGCTGGCCAGTCAAATTAAAGCTTGCTGTTTGAGAAAGCTTGTGCTTATTCTAAAGGTCAGTAATTTGATTAATACTTTTCTCTGTTATGTCTTTCTCTCTGCTGTTGTCCTCACAGTTTGCTGTCTTCCATCACACATCCTACTGGCTCTGAAGAGAAGCCCACAGAAAGCTACATCTCAGCTGAGAGTGAGAGCGAGAAAAGTGAACGCAATGGCAAGAAAGTGTGTTTCAGTGTGACCGGGGACGAGCAGGAGGACTCGGGTCACGACACCATCAGCAACAGAGATTCCTACAGGTGTCATCCAAATCACAGCTAAATAACAGAGATGCAGTCTAATACCATCTAGACCTGTTCCTATATATAGTATGTTTAACATCTAACGTCTGTTGTTCCAGATACATCACCCAGAAATGTGTTGCAAGTGTGAATAGATCCATAGGAATGCATTGTTTGAGTTGTGTGATCAATATATTTACTCTTGATGTAAATAGGCCTCAATGTTGCAATCAAAACTATTTTTGTTAACAGAAGTTTTGAGTTAAAAAAAACACTGAAAGTTTACAGAAGTACTTAGGAATGTTGTCTGATGTGATTTGGGACACGCCGGGTGCTGATACTTGGATTATTTGTTAGTAACACGTGAATGTTTGTCTGTTTGATTCCAGTGATTGTAACAGCAACAGAAACTCCATCGCGTCCTTCACCAGCATCTGCAGCAGCCACTGCAGCTCTTATGTGCACAGTGACGAGATGGACTCGGGTAATTCAAGCATGCATCATTTTTTCATATGCATCTGCTCGCTAGTTCACCATCTCGCATGCATCTGTTTGTTAGTTCACCATCCTGCATGCATCTGCTCATTAGTTCACCATCTCGCATGCATGTGCTCGTTAGTTCACCATCTCGCATGCATGTGCTCGTTAGTTCACCATCTCGCATGCATGTGCTCGTTAGTTCACCATCTCGCATGCATGTGCTCGTTAGTTCACCATCTCGCATGCATGTGCTCGTTAGTTCACCATCTCGCATTCATGTGCTCGTTAATTCACAATCTCGCATACATGTGCTCGTTAGTTCACAATCTCGCATGCGTCTACTTGTTAGTTCACAATCTTGCATGCATCCGCTCAAGAATTCACTATCACACATGCATCTGCTTGTTACTTCACTATCACACAAGCATCTGCTTAATTGTTCACTATCTCATATGCATCTGCTCGTTAGTTACTATCGTGCGTCTATCTGACCTGTTATTTTTTTCCCCTGATAAACCAAAACAGAGATTGATTGATTTGACTTTAATTATATTTGGCAAGGGCTTGGATATGGCTTTCAAATTGATTTCTGTCTCTTTGCACTCAGCATCAAGTGCACATTTTCCACTTAGTTAGACAGTCAAACAATGCTTGTCAAAACATAGTTCATGCCAAATTGATGGCCACTAGATGCTAACTGCTTAACAGATGGAGGAAATAAAAGATGGGAAAGAGTTTGTGAAGCAATTTGTGAAGAAAGACTTGTGCATTGTTATTGCAGTGCTGCATCATGACAAAATATAAAATATGAATGACTCTGTATGAAATCTGTATGTTTCTAATGATTATCATGTTGTTCTGTCCACAAACGCACACTCGCATTCATGCAGGAGACGAGCTGCCAGCCAGCGTGTGGATATCTCACGACAAACAGAAGAAGCTGCACGGCTTCCTGGAACATCTGTTCAGTCAGGTGTGTGTATTTCCTATCAGATCTTTGTGCGTCACATGTTGGCCATTTGTTCCTATGACTGTAATTTTTTTTGTGTATGTGTTTATATGTATACGAAAATGTAAAAGAAAGAAAAGAGCGTTTTTTGTTTGCTGTTACTAATGCTGTTTACATTTTATCACCATTTTAATTATATTTCAGCTGTTTTGTGCACTTTGTGCAAGTTTAGTTGATTTTGATCATTTTATTTATTTTGAATGAGAAAACTCTATAGCTTCATAAAATAATCCACAGTTATTTCGCTTTATTTTATCTGCTCTTAAGAGGCTTCACCTTTGACCTCTTTGAAACCTTAACACTAAAGCCCTTGAACACAAGGCTCCAGTTCTCTAAGTCTTTTTTTCCCAGAGTCTATTCTGTCTCCAGACTGTTTAATGAGGACGTCTCAATCACCAGTAAACTGGAGAATGTGCAGCTCACTGCGTCCTCTTTTGGCTGCTGTTTGTTTTATAGCACGCAGGTTTCCGGAGGCGCCACACTCCAAGTTCACATGCAACACAAACGTTTTCCAGCTTACAGGGTGGGAGTTGAAGTTTTGCTTTGGCTTTCTCGATCGCTTTTGGTCCGCGATCCCCACAGGGAGAATTTCGAAACTCAGCTGTCTTGCGTAGAGTACACAGACATTGAGTTTGTCCAGATTTACTGTAGGCTTATTTTGCTTAGATGTCAGTTCCTACCCACGTTCATTTCCTGTTGTTTTGGTCTCATTTGCAGGTGGAGTCCATCAGCAGTTTGTTGAAGGGGGAAACTGTAGCACGAGCCTTTGAACAGACGAAATGTTTCACTCCGGGTCGAGGACTTCAAGGTATCAAGATACGTTCCCTGTTAAATTACAGTTCAGTGTATGACTTTGCAATGACCTCTATTTAAAGCTACTCACAGTGCATTCAAACTATTTATTCTCTTTTTGCCTTTCCTGGGAGTCGAACTCATGACCTTGCCCCAGTGTAATGCTGTACCAGTTGAGTTAAACTGTTAAATAAAGGTCCTTTTATTCCTGTGAGAATCTAGTCATTCATACAATAAATCTGAGGCCATATTCATTCATCTGACTTCATTATTGGCTAAGTTAAGTTTTGTTTATGGGTTTAAAAAGTCGTTTTACATTGTAGCACTTTACTTACAGTGCATTAACTGCACAGAAACTCATAAACGCTCGTGTTTATGAGCTCAGATTCTCTAACACATCTCTGAAAAGATCTCCAGGGGCCTTTAGAATTTGACAGTTGAAATTCTAAACTCTTTCTGGCAATGTCTGAAACATATCCTTATGAAGTCTTGTGTGTATACAAGTGTGTGTGTTTGTGTGTGTGTGTGTTTGTGTGTGTGTGTGTGTGTGTGTGTGTGCTAAAGAGAGAGTGAAGGGGAAGTGAAAAAAGGGTGTTTGGCTAATATGCCACCTGTACAGACGTGACATAAATCTAGGCCTGTGGTTCACATCTGAAGGCTAGTTTACTGGCTGGGTTAATAAACAGAAGACATTGTTCGGGTGACATTTAAAAGCATAGGACTCTGTTGTTTGTTTAAGAAGACTGATATGAAATAGTGAGTCAGCAGAAAATGTAAGTCTTAAGTGTAGTGTAGTAGTGTAGTGTAGTCTTAACCTATTTTAGGTCTTGCTGTTTGAAGAAGTTAGTACATCATTCGTACTGTTCAACAAATGTTTATAGGAAATGCTCGTGTGTCTGTTTGTTCTTTTTTATTATTATTAATTTTAGCTCCTCAAGCATGCAGGTGAGAAAATGAGATTTATAATGGGGATTAAAAATTGATCTGGTGTTTTGGAAATGTGATTTGAGCTGATTAAAGGGCCCTCGGTTTATTATCATTGAACTGAAATTGCATTTTTCATGATAGAGCAGGCAGTGTCTACAGTAATTGTACAGGTAATGTTGTGTAGCCAGACTCTTGATTATTAGCATGAAGTCTGGTCCACTTTGTTTAACCACCCACTGACATGTAAAGGGACCATGTGTTATTTTCCTAAGTTCCTTTTATTGTATATATGATAATGTCTATTGTTACATACATACATACATACATACATATGATATATTATTTAACATTTAGCGTGGGTACATCTAAAAGTTAACACAAAATATCAACATAAAAGTTATTATAGTTAAGAGGCCATTCAAAAACCTTTTTTGGGGGAAATTTGTGTACAGATATAATATGTATTTGTAAGTTACAACAATCTGTTTCAAATGAACAGTTGTTTTTTTTTGCATTGTCCTTAAAAGTCATTTATCTCCGTCCCTCTGTACCATATTTCTGTGTCCTGATCTTATCTCGCTCTGTGTTTGGTACATTCCTAAAAATGTTTTACATCACCACAGAGAGCTCAAAGGAAATTATTACATAATCCCTAAAGTGAAATAATTATGTAATATCGAGCCATCACCCTTCATAATTTTCCTCGAAAGGAAACGGAAAGGTGTGTGAGAGAGACAGTGTGTGTGTGTGTGTGTGTGTGTCTCTGAGCCACACTGTTTTGTCATTGCCATGGTGACATGCATTGACACCTTTTACAGTCTGTTGTAAAGGCATTGGGGCTGTGTGGTGGCTCCAGAAAGCATTTAAACGTTTTAAAAAGCCAAACACCAAAAATACACCAAAAATGCGTAAATGTTCTTGCAATTATATCTAACGAACTATCTCAAGCCAGTTAGCAGACATATTTTTGGGGGGCAAAACAACCTCCTCCTCTTTACTCAAAAATAATTTGATAATATACCAGTTATATAAATAGAACAAAAATAAATGTTTTTTTTTGGTTTTTAAACTTTGTGGTACATGTCCATAGTGGATGTGGTGAGCTACACTTTAAGCTGCTCTGTTTGGACACCTGTGTGAACTTGAACTGACTTAAAAAATGACCTTGTGATTCATAAATTTTAATGTGTTCATTTTATGTGCATTCATTCTGTTGGATCTCAAATGGTGTGTATATCAAAGTATATTTCTCAGTTTTAATGCAGACACAGTTGTCTGTTTGTCCATGCTGGCCGTGTTTGTTTGATAACTGCTGTGCATGGTTCAGTCAAGCTGTTCTGCTGTTGTTTTTTGACAGAGTTCCACCAGGACATGGAGCCCAAACTCAACTGCACCAAGAAACTGCGACTGCACGTCAAGCAGGATCCGTGGAATCTGCCCAGCAGCGTCCAAGCTCTCACACACACCATCGCCAAGTTTGCGGAAGGTTGGTGGTTCCAAAACAGACACACACAAACCTGGCCAAAACAACCCACCGTGGAGAGGCGCTCACTGGGCTTGAAGCTCCAGTGGAAGAGGTTGGAGGGAATAATTTAAACACACGCTGCTTAATGTGAGTTTATGGAGGGGAGATAAGGAATATTCAGCTTCAGATTTCCATACGTCAGTTCTTAGCAACGGCATTTTGTGCCATGTAAGATGAATTTGCAAGAAAACAAGATGACGAACAGTAAGTAAAGCAAGAGTAGATTGTGGCCCAGGGTAAGAAGCCAGTGTCTCAGGAGCCCTGAGCTGAGAAGCCTACATTGGCCAGAGTTTGTTATAAATATTATTGTGAAATTTGCATTGTAACACATGCTGTGTTTATTCTTGTAATTGTAACTTGTATTTGCTTTTCACATTATCTACATAACCCTGATTTTCATTAGTCCCTTCACAGGTCACATTTATAAATGATATAAAATACATGAAACTACAATTGTAATTCTTAGTTATTGAGGTGTAGCTTTAAGATATAAAGTCAAAATTCACAAATGTTAAGTTTTAAATGTAAAGTGACATTGTAATATACCTTATTTATCTTCCTGATAAAAATTGTTTTTGGGGGCCAAAAGTGGGGCCTTCAAGAAGGCTGGTTTTCCAGGGCCTCATAGAACCATAATCTGTCCTTGGTAGCCCAGTCTGATGTATATACAAGACTCTATAATACTCTGTAATAAAGTATTGCATAGCTCCCTGCATTTTAATATCAGAACGGGAAATGAAATATTCAGTAGCCTCATATTTTATTTACGTGAACATAACGAGACTGATGCGTGTTGTAATTCGTCGATGACACTTAATTTATTAATTTTGCTGTTTGTATTTCTCCAGAGGTAAAAACACGCCTGCTGTTGGTCTTGCTGCAGTACGCAGGTGGGTGTCGATTGCAATGAGTTCTCCTTCAAGTGCCACGTGCAATAAATGCACATGAAGCATATGGAACAGGCATCATTTACGGTCTTTCATCCACGCGCTTGTTCATGGCTCATGCACTGTAATCTGTCGCATCTAACAGTAGGCAGTCGTCTAAGGTCACCCTGAATAAATTACAACCCCTTTAGAATTCCACCAAACAGCAGTTCTGTCGCACCTGCACGGGCGGCGCGGCACATTTCTGGAAAAATGATCCACGTGAACAAAGCACTCGGAGATCTCTGTAATCCTCTTAAGGCAACATAATGTAATAAAAAGCCGCCGTCTCTCCAAGTTATAATGAGAAAATGCAAATAACATTCACCTGGGGAAGAAAACTCCATGAGCTTATCGAGAATTAAGTAGAATGTTTTTTAAATCACTTTATTTATGGTAGATTTCATTTGTTCTGCATCAGAGCGATCTGTTTTTAGACTGTGCCCATTGCTGGAAAATCCTGCTCAAGGTGGTAGGTGTTTTACAACATATCTGGTTTCCTGATGATCATTAGGTTTTCCTAGCTGGTAGAACAGCAACAAAACAGCTACTGGTTAGTCATACCACCTTTTTGTACATGGCGCTTGGTCAAGCAGCAAATGACCATCTTAGACCAGTTTGAAACCAGCTACAGTTTTCCAAAAATGATTAAACAGGTTTTTCCACTATAAGTCAAGATTATTTGACATTCACAAAGGATTCACAAAGTAAGAAGAGCAAAGTAAGCTTGAGAAGTTTCTTTGATTATGAATGAAATGACCGTAGGTTAATGTGTTAAAATGTAATTGTTTATATTTAATCTTACTCCATGCCCATTAAACTCTCTCTTTCTCTCTCTCTCTCTCTCTCTCTCTCAGACTCAGAGATCCAGCTGAGGAGGGACATGGTGTTCAGTCAGAGTCTAGTGGCAGCAGTCTGCTCTTTCTCAGAGCAATTGTTGGCTATGCTGAACCAGGCCGGCAGCACTGACAGTGATGGTCAGGAGGCCAGTCGCCGCTGGCTGGAGCAGATTTCCTCGGTTGGTGTGCTGTTTCAATTCCAGTCTTTGCTGTCCCCCAATTTGGTGAGTACCCTCAGTGAGCTGGAATCAAGCCTTGCCTGCATAAACAAAAAGTCATATAGATCATTACCCTAAGTGTGGTGTGTTTATTGATGCCAAATTAACAGAAAATTCAAATGATGTGTGATCGCTTGTGTGCGTATATTAACTTTACATGGACTCATCCAATCAGATTTTGAAGCCACTGAACCTCTTTATAATGCAGCGATGAGTTACTTTAACGACTATGAGAGACAGTGCACAGCATTGCTGCTAATTTTTGACCTGAACTCCATTATTCCACACATCTAATAGGCAAGCTAATGCTTGTCCATTACACAGACAGTCATGTGTTGGGACCGACAGCATCCCCAAGCTTGCACGCCTCTGCCTTCCACAGTACTGGGGCTTTCTGTCTTTGTTTTACCGTGTTGCTCCCTGCAGATTACATCTGCTTGTTGTTTACCATAAGAAGACCAAGGTCAGAGCTGCATCTGTGCATTGTGTCTCAGTTGAGTGTATTGTCTTACTGAATTGATGACTACAGCTATGTATGTTTTCCCATGCTCATGATTGCCACAAACCTGTCAACCCGAGGATGAAGCAGGATTATCATGTCTTGTAAAATGTTTTAATCTCTGTCTTTGAGTCTGGATCGGATTACACCTGGCTGTGATCGGGACATTAAGATTACATTAGTTAATTTGTGTGTCTGGGATTGTTTTAATATGAAAGATGTATTTACACTAAGAGTCAGTTGATGGCCAGAAAATGAATGCATATTCAGCATATTACAGCAATAATACATACCTAATACAGCAAATAATTATTTCTCCTCTTTGCTGTCTTTCTCTTTAACACATAGCTTAGAGCTGCAACATAAAGAAGCAGTGAGAATTCAGGTAACAGGGAATATTATCAGACTGTTGACTCTCAAAATTAGTTCTCTAAAAATGATCAAAAATGTTCTTGCAGGAACATCAGTAGAACATTATTTTTAACATTGTCACATATCAAAAAGCTTTCTTAAGTTGTTAGTGGAACATTTTACAAATGTTATAGAATTTTAAAAAGTTTAAATAGTGTTCTTATAACCAAGCAATAATGTACAATGTCTAATAAAAACTGGACATTTTAAATGTTTTCAAAACTTTAGAAATAACATTTTTAACATAATGGAAAATGTTTTCACAACCTAAAATTGTTAGCTGGAATGGTGGTTTACAGAAAATGTGTCATGTTTGGAACGTTGGTGATTTTTGCTGCTCTAAACTGTTAGCTACCATGTTCCAAAAATCAGCCTAACCACCTGAAGCTACAAACTGTATGACCAGCTGGTTTGTTGCTGGTCCAAGATGATCTACAAGCTAAAAACATGCTTAGAGCAGATAGAATCCAGCTGCCATTTCCCTTAAGCCCAGCAGGCTAAGACACTTTTGAATCAAGCATGTAGTTTATCTGTGCAGAGTAGAGCAGTGAAGCTGAGTAGACACAGAACCCAACTCGAATGTAATAGGAACATTTCCAAACGTTTAAGGTTTCGGTCTTATCTCCACGGCACTGCTGCTCTGCCCGCACCACCTCCAAAGGCACTCACAGGAGGAAGCGCAGGCAGCTAAGAGCAACCCGGAGGTAATTTCTTGACATAATATGGCTTGGCAGCTTTGTAGGTCCCCAGATGAAAGAATTGTGTCATCTGGTACACGGGAATCTTTGAGGCAGTCAGCCCACGTATGAGGCGAGGGTGTCGCTTATAGATGCATGAGGAGGGGTCCCATGATTCCCAAACCAGACTTTCTGATTTGTCTGTGGATGGTTCTTATCCTTAGCCATAGGCATAGTGTGTGTGTGTGTGTGTGTGTGTGTGTGTGTGTGTGCGCGGGCAAAAGAGAAAGTACAGAACGAATGAAATGGAGAGTGAAGCATGAAGAATTGATTAATCTCTCTGCTGCTTTTGCCAACAGGAAGCCAAAATTGTACTTTGTGTATATACCCAAACAAACCAACAACAGACACCCACTGTTTCTTACTATTTCACTCTTAATATCAGAACATCAGTATACTTTATGATTGAACACATGAACATTCACTGGTTTAGTAACGATTCTGTGGCTGTTGCACTTTTCATTTTCTGTTAGGCTGATGAGCAGGCAATGCTAGAAGATACGCAGGTCGCTCTCATAGACCTGGAAAAGGTCACCTTCTATTTCCGGCAGTTTGAAGGAGAGCCACTTGTTGCTAGTG
>JAZGTJ010017199.1:0-12200 GCA_036877575.1 Botia almorhae
TTTTGCTTCTGTTGCTTTTACCTCGATTTCTGGTGTGCGCCATTGTAATACCATGTTTTCTTAGACATGACAAAATACTGTGGTATTCTTTAAAGTACCCTGTTTACCATGTAAACAGTGTATGTGAATATACAGTTTAAATATAGTTTCAGAAACACAGTAATACCATCTGATACAGCTCTGTACCATGGTAAGACAACCTTATTTTTTAAGATCACATAGTTTTGGGTATGATGACAGTTTATGATATGAACGCACTTATAATCTCTGCATACGGACAGCGTTCCTCAGCTGTGGAGATTCTCTTGAGTCTTGTGCCAGAGCAGAGAAAGACAAACGCTCTCCATCTCCTCTCTGGACTCTAGACAGCTAACAAGCATCTGCTTCCTGCCTCCCAGCGCTCATTACAGACTGTCTGTGTGAGACAGAGTTGTCTGAGGATGGCAGAGGGGGCCTGTAATTAACCGGGCTGTCTCGAAAACTGCCTGCATTCGCGGATTAAGATTTGAGTCCCTTTTGCTGATTTAATACAGAGAAATGAGGTCGGAATAACAAGAAACGAGTTTTAAAATAATTAAAAACTTCGCTTTATTGTTTCTTTTACATGTTATATGCAGTGCCCCCTTATAAAATATGGCAGTTAAGCCATACAAAATGTATTAAAAAAATGCCATGGGGATATAACCAGAATATCAAACCAAGTCACATCTGTTTTTATTAAAAGGAGTTTGATAGGTTTTAATAAAATTATACAGTAGATTTAGTTTTATTTTTAGTAAAACATGTCTGTAGTTAGTGAGATGAACTACAGCTGTGGTTACTCGGCTGGTACACCTGTGATTCTTCCTTTAGTTTTCACTTTTTTTGCTCTGAACAAACTCTGCCTTTTTTTAAACAGGCAATAATTTAATTCCATTACCTTGCGCTTCTGTCTGTGTTTCCACGGTAACAGGTAAACGTCCGGCCGTGCCGGTGTGAGAACGGAGGAACGTGTGTGACCGACATCACATATCCGCCGGGCCGCGGGGAGTACCTGTGTGTATGCCCAATGGGTTTCCATGGTGACCTGTGCCAGGAGGAGCTGAACGAATGCGCTTCCGACCCGTGTGGGGCGGGGGTGTGTGTAGACCAGGTGGATGGGTTCGAATGCCAGTGCTCACCCGGACTCACGGGTATGTAGTCTTAAAAACTCCCTCAGTGCAAAAATTGATAATGTTTATGGTACAAATGCATTAACTCGTGCCAAAACGTGTGGTTCTGTACATCACCTATTAATTTGTTTTTCTATTGGCCAATAAAGCTAATTTGAGCGGAACCGGTACATCTGATCTCTTACAAATGTGAGTGGGTCTCACCTGTTGGATCAAGCGTTTCCAAATCCATGTTCTCACATCACACGTTTCCCTAATCCCTGACAGCCTTCTTTGCGTCATGTCGAAACCGGAGCGTCTTCATAAATAAGCAACGCTCGGAAATCGTGGAACGACAACTGAATGTGACAAGATAATCATTATAACCTCGTCGTCCGCAGACGAACTGTCGGAAACTCACGCAGGCATGACTGCATGACTTTTCCACTCGAGCTGTTACATGCCCTTCTGTCATTAGAACAGTATTATTATGAAAATCTTTGGTTCAGTAACCTGACTTAATTGGTTTTGGTTTGGCTGTTTAGCTTTGGCTGTTTGCCCCTGCTGGTTGATAACTGCACTGTTTGAGCTTGTAGCCAGTCGTAGTTAAAACCAGGACGTTGTTTATTTACCTTTTGCTCACAGCACGCTTGAGCAAAAAAATAGATGAATATACGTGTGGGTGAAAACTACCAAAAGTCAAAAGTCTAACAAAAGTCTTGCAAACAAGGGTTTTTGGCAGGAGAGTTCGAGCAAACGTTGAGCATCTGTTATTCAGAATGTAATAAAAAAACTAATTCTCCATGTCATGCCTCAAACATTTGCTGAAATATAGACCTTAATCTCTAATGCTTTTATCTAATGGCACGCCATGCTAATCGAACAGCCTGCGTGAAATTTGCGAGCTCTTTCAAACACTGAGTCAGGTGAGACTTCTGATTGGCTGATAGTTTGCGTTCCGCTGCAACTCGTAACGCTATTGGCCACCGCAGATTGTTAAGACTGATGATTAGAGATCTGTTCCAAAGCACTTCAAGAAATGCGGCAAACAACTAAACAAATAGATGAACTGCCAGCAGGTAGCGTTGAACCCAAACAGAGAAAAACTTTGCATGTGACAAACTGTCGTACTCATTGTGTGATCGTGCCAAAACGCAGTTACGAATCAGAGATGGTTTATCGCTATTGAAAATAGTGTTCTGTTTGCCTACTCGATATTTTGGGAGGAAATTATGATTCTCTCAAAACAATTCTTTCATACCTTTCGAATTTCAAATACGCTTCCATTTGCGTGCTCGGCATGTGGAATTCGCTAGATGTGAAAAGCTGTAATTTCACATGAAAGGCTCGACCGAATAACAGTTATCTGACAAAAACCAACAAGTAGTTTTGTTGGTCAGGTTTACAAGTGCCACAAATTGAGTGTTTGTAGCCTCTCCCAAATTATCATTTAGCACACAATGACAAACACACACACTTGTACGTACGGTAAAGTATATCACACACCTTCTCGTTGTGATTGTACGGAATCTTTTGGCCTGTTTTTCTGTTTATGTGTGTTTCTCCGTGTTCTGTTCCACAGGTGTGATGTGTGAGGAGGATGTGAACGAGTGTGAGACATCTCCGTGTTTTCCCTCCGTAACGTGTGTAAATACTGTCGGCTCTTTCCGGTGTGGCCCCTGCCCCCAAGGGCTGGAAGGAAATGGTGTCTCCTGCAAAGGTGAGAATGTTCCCCCCGAAAGCCAAATTTCCTTTCCGAGCACGTTTACATCCGGACACAAAAAAGAAGCTTTTGCCAAGAGCCAACTCAAAAATCAGTGGCAAACAGAACTTGACCTCAGCTTTGTGCTTGTGCACAAAAAGGGAACAAAGCCGAGGTTTCTTTTGTTTTGCGTTCACACACAGAGGCCAAAGCGACACGATTCATCCAGGGTCTGCTTTAGGAAACACAGACTTTTCATTGTGTAAAAATCAAGGACTCAGTTTGAGAGCTAGTCTGTGAAATACGCCGGCAGAGTTGCCAAATGTAAATGAAAACGGTGGACGTTTCAAAAGAATAGCAGCTACGATGTATTTTGATGTTACACAGTTAATGCATTATGAATGATTCAAAAAAGCATTTTAAAGGGTTGTATTATGTACTGCATTTGATTTTTTTTCTGAGGCGCATTTATAATATTACCAAGCTTTCTCGCACCAAAACCAGTCAATGTTGAGTTTTTTTATTGTCATTTTCTCTTAGACTTGTGGTTTTGCTTTGGTTCTAAATGGAACAATTGGCAACCAGAACCGGTTATTTCTGTTCTAAAAGATGTGTCATGTTTTTCTCAGCACTTGTGCTCTTGTGGGGCTTGAGACCGATGTATTTTCCATCCTTCTCTGTTGCACCTTGGAAAAATGTTCGCAAATGTCTTTTGATGGTACTCTGCGAGCTATAAACCTTTTCATAACATCAGGAAGCCCCGTGTTCACGATTTCCAGAGATTTGATGGCTTCTTCATCCAGGTCTGGTCTGGATGGGCTATTACAAACACGATCTGTCTGATTGCAATGTGTAGAACCACAACAGAGCAGCAGAAGCTGGATTCACTGCTGGGCTTTGATTACGGCCGACAGAACAGCGGGGGGGGGGACAATAAAATCCAGATGGCAGATGATGTTCTCCACCTTTCTCCAGCTTGTGCACACAGACTATATGAGACACTTCTCCAGAGATAACTGGTAAAACACAGCTTCATGTGGAAAAAAACAACTTGAAGTGGTTTCCTGGCTTGGAGAGCGAGAGTGAGAGAGTGAAGTTTTCTCAGGTGGATGAAGACAACAGCGTCAGCGTTCTTCAAACCTGACTTTGAAGAGCAGTTGAGAGCGGAAAACATTGGCAGATGCTGTTGTTGTTTTAAGCTGAATATGGTGGATTCCAGGAGATGTGTAACCAAATGAAGTTAGCAACCTTAAAAATGGAGGGGAAAAGATGCTAGATGCTAAAGATGCTAAAGCTAACTACCTGCCTGCTGTCGTTCTATTCCTAATTCTTTTTATTCCTAATTCTATTCCTATTGTTTCTAAGAGAAATAGAATTATGATTCAATCCACCCGACTGTGAAAATCAGATACTGTTTAATTTAGAACAGATTGTAGTTTATCATCCAAACCGATGTAAGACTGAACATGTAACTCAACTGGTAGACCATTGGACCAGCAGCAGAAGGGCTGTGGGTTCGATCCCAGGAAACACACATACTGATCGAATGTGTAGCTTGAGTGTATTGTAAGTTGTTCTGGATAGAACTGTTCACCACATGCATCAGTTAATAACACAAATAGATGTTTATTTTCAAGAATATTGGCAACAAGGCATAAAAACAGTGGCATAAATATTTTATAATTTTTGTATATATTACAATTGGTCGATCACAAAAGTATGTTAAATAAAGAACACAAATTCAAAAACAAATCAATCTGTCACTTTCTCTCTCTCTCTCTCTCTCTCTTCCAGCACCATTAAAATTGGTCACATCTCCGCCCATCAGCCCCCATGCTGTCTCCTCGTCCCCACTTCCCACCACGCGGCCCATCGCCAAAACGGTCACCCGTCTTTTTAAAACAACCTCTACCCACCTCTCACCAGAGTCCAACGAAGCTGAGAGCAAGACCCTGCTCAACAAAGCCGGCACCACTCTGAGTCAAAAAACTGGCAAGTATCTGCATCCATTGTTCTGTCTATCCACACTCACAGATGGCCAGGAAACAAGACCGTGAGGTTTTCGTTTAGAGCCAAAAACGCCCACTGCTGGTGTCGTGACATTGCGGGAAAACGCTTCTGTCTTTGCCGTACGCAGCGTGATGTCTCTTCAGTCCCCCAGAGTCATTTCCTGAATGCTTTTTTTTCTGTGTGTGATGTTCCCAGGAAATGACTCTCCTCCAGCTGCTAAGCGCAAAGTAAGACGGGGCCTGCTGGCGTATCTGTATGCTAGCACCTCTTAGCCTCTTATCTTGGTGTAAAGCCTGAAATTAGTGATGCTAATTAGCTCTCTCTCTCTCTCTCTCTCTCTCTTTTCTCTGTCTTTTTCTGTGAGACTCAAGGTTAAATAAAAGGCAAATCTTTATTTAGTACAGGATTAAACCACAGAGCCAGATTATTATGATGCTACATGTACACTCTCTTTAATGTCTCGCTTGTTTCTGACAGAAGTCAGCGAGATTAAGTGGAGACTTTTGCTTTTGTGTTCCTGTAGCTCAACTGGTGGAGCATCGCGTGAGCAGCACAAAGGTCATAGGTTCGAGTACCAGGGAACGCACATGCTGATCAAATGCCAAATTCTAGATTTTGAATTTATTAGCAACAAGAACATTTTGTTTTCATGTCAAGTCAAGTAAAACCATCTGCCGAATGCATAAATATAAATGCTTCTTGGGTTTTTACTTAGAAAAAGCCCCTGGAAATCTGCTGTAGGGTTTCATCTCATATCAAGAATGTCTCAGACTGTCTCAGGTTTGTCGAGCTACGAGAGTCTGCAATGAAAAACATCGTACATCAAATTCCTCTAAGACCAAATGATCTGAAATGAGTTTTGGAACAGCGACACGGAGAGAAACTCCATCAGTAAAGTTCTCAGTGATGTTTCAAACAAGTCTCCTGAGCTATAACAGAGCCACGTACGAGCAGTACTCCTTCTCTCTCGTGATGCTCAATTACCGTCTGTTCTGTGAAAAACACAACTGAGGTATTAACAAATACTGCGGTGGTCCAGTGGATCTGCTGCTAATGTTTGCTGGTACTGTCACATCAGACCTCAGGAGAACTCCAGGTTGTGGAATGTAAATTGGTTTTGTGTGTCTCTCTCTCTCTCTCTCTCTCTCCACTGCAGCTTTTGGCATTTCAGCAAACAACATTTTGCTTTCTCGTCACAATGTCATCTTTTATTATTTGTTTCCTAATCCTTCTTTAAAGCTTTCCGGCTGCTTTTAAACATGATTCGGCAACAGAAGACAAACAACGGCCACAGTTAGACACTGGAGGGAACGCCACGTGACTGTGTTGTGTTAGATATAGAACTTTTCACACTGGTACGTTAACCGATCAGGTGAAGTCATATGACGGATTTGAGGTTTTTATCGCAATGCATTCTGGGATACGCCTTATCTGTGAAGAAAACCTGCGATGCTGTTTTAGAATTTGGCCAAAACGACAGAATTTGGTAACCCTCCATATTGGCAACCCTCGATGCCGCAAAATTCTGTCTCGGCAGGCGGCAGATTTAGAGATATTGTCTCGTAGTCCATGACGGCGCAATGTTTCTCTTACAGCTGTTTAATTTTACAATTAAGAGGGTCGCTGTAGACTGTAAAGCTATTGTAATTGTTTTGAATTACTGACTGAATTTTAAAGGTCATTACCAATGCCGGGGGTCACCGGCTCGCCAGGCGCTACAAAACATAAGGTTTAATAAAATCTTGCTGTTTGTCGCTACCCTTGTTGTCCTTTCGTAACACTAATTGAAAATGAAATTAAAAAGCGCCGTCAACGGTCACACGGCCTCCGGCGGCACTCGGGCGATTCAAAATTGAGGTGACACAATATATCCCTTCGTTCTTTGTCGCATCCTCGTTTCCACTCACAGTTTCATCCGTCAGTGGTGATTATTGAGGCACAGGGAGGAGAGAATTGACACTAAGCACGGGGGATTTGTAAAGTCCACCGAGATTTACTGTCCCATGAGTCACCCCTTCTGAACGAGACGAGGCTCGAGTTTGCTGGACAAATAGCTCACTCTGAAAAGCCTCTGTCGTTCTCAAAAGCACCTCATCTCTCGCTAATACAGCCTCACCGGCTTGTAAATTGCCTGCCATCACACTCATAGGTGGAGATGAGATGGAAAACAGAGGCAATGCGATAAATCCAGCTGTTGTTTGAGGGATTCACGCTGACCTTGTGGAAGCAGGACAAAAAGCTCGGGCAATAACCCCTGATATGTGCAATCACAAAGCCTGTAAATCTATTTTTAATGGAAGACAGCTGCTAACTGTTTCATCTTTCTCTGTTCTGATGACAGAAGGTGGGATTCTTGTTTCATTTGACACCATACGCGCGTCGACCGAGCAGCTGCGTACGTCCGTGTACGAGATGTGGGCGTACTTATTTAATAAAAAATGGGTGACGTGACCCCCATAGACTGATGCAACAATTCTTTCCTGTGCATTTGTATCCTATACTTTGTTGCTGTCTGTACAAGTCATGTGTTTGGTTCAAGATAACGGGGTCGGAGGAAGTGAGGTAAGCATTTCAGGGCGTGGCGTAAAGGTGATGTCAGAAATACAGCAGTGAATCTGCTCTGTGCAGCTTCGGTCCGGAGGGCTTGTGAGCTTAAACACACATCAGTCACCCGCTAAGACACTAATGAATGCAGGTTAAACGCTGACAGCACAAAATGTTAATGCAAAGACAAAAACTAGCATTTTATTTGGACAAATTGGGTTTTTGTTCTTTGTTCAAACATTGTTCAAATTGTAACTTTTGTGTATGCAATCAAATATGGGTATAAATGTAATATTTGATGTATTTTTTTTTATTTATATTTGTCTTGCTGCTTTGGAAGCATCATTTTCTAGATTGTAATCTTATCTGTTCTAATTAAGAAACGTTTGTATTTTATTTTATGTATCACACTTCAGGTTATCCCAAAGCACTGAATTTGACAGCCAAGTGCACAAGCAGGCCGTGTTTTCCGGGCGTTCAGTGCATTGACCTCCGGCCGCCCTACACTGGGTACGTCTGCGGGCGATGTCCTCCGGGTTACCATGGCAACGGGCGTACCTGCACCAAACAACCGAAACATGCCAGTAAGTGTTTCTCCATCAATCAGTTAGCCAACGTCGCTCAGCTGGATTTAAGCCTTTTGAACAGACGAACTTTAGCTTAATTTTTACGTCCTCTACGCGTTAAACTTTGCAGCGGCTCGTGAATTAAACAATCAAACTTTTTCACAGATGTTGCATCATCGCGACGACTTCATTTCCATCTCGGCTCAGTTTGAAAGTTCATCTGTCGATGTTTTCCTCCCGAATCCCTCCTTAATCCTTTTTGTTTCATCTGCTGAACGCGCACAGCTCGGGTAATTAGAGAAAAACATAACGAACAGGAAACGACGCTGTCGTAATCCTCGGAACCAGACAGGTGCTTTGATACGCTCGATAACTGAGACCTGGAAACGTATGAAACTCCGCGAGGCGCGATCCTCAGAGCTCTGACTCCTGACCCTCAGTGTGTGTTTGGCTAACAGGCAGCGAGAAAGGAACGAGACGAGCGAGAATTAGTAAAGGAATGTGTAAACTCATTTTTGGAAGGAGAGCTAACATACTATTTTAACAAAAATTACCAGACTGAATCTTATCCCTTATTATCCCTAAGCTACAGCATGTTACATTTTTCTCTATGGAAATTCGTGTTTGTTTGACTTCTTAATCTGTTGCTTCGCTTGAGAAATCCTCCCAGTTCACTTTTCGAGGATGCGGTATTGCAGCACGCCGGTAAAAGCCCGCATGCAGAGGGGGGTAATGACTTGTAATGCAGTTTTCCCGTGAATGGGCCGCTGTTGGGATTGTTCCTAATGGTGCCGTTATCAGAAGCGAATCCGTGAGCAGCCGCAGTGGGAACTTGAAAAGAAAGCGCTTTATTTTGCAGGCTAATTCCTTCATTGTTGCTACGCGGCCCAGATTCACACATTTTAAAACAATGGAGGATTGTTTTTAGATCTGTTTGTTGTATTGCATCTTTGATCCTCACGTCAAGTCACGTTGGGCAGCTGTTTCCTCACAACTCATTTGTGCTATCAGTTGTTTAAGAATAAATTAGGAATAAATATACCAGTGTCACATTAATAGATAGTTCGAATGAAGGCGTTTGCAGTTTGAAGCTGCATTCTGGCGCTTCTGCCTCTCTGTCGCCATCTCTGCTTGACACATGATATTGCAGCTTACTGTTCATATTTTTCATTACGTGAGTCACATGAAGCCAAACTGATATTTTCCAAGAAACCAGACTCGACCGCTTAAATTATAAATGATTATTATAAACGTTCAAGTGTTAATCGAGGTCATTTTGAAGCCTTATCTGCTATGTACTTGCTCAACAACTGTTTTTTGTTTATTTTTAACAGATTGCAGCTTCAAATGTAAATCCTTTAAATTGTTTTCAAATTGAAATCGTTTCTTCTCTTATCTAGCAGTTCGCTACCAGCCGCCACAGCTGACCCAACCCAAGAACAACCTGCCGCTTGCCTCCCACAGCCCTTCCCATCTGCACCTCTCTGTACTTCCTGTCAGGCAGTCTCAGAGGCGCCTGTCCTCACCAGCGAGGACCCCACACCAGCAGGCCACAGCTCGCGTCCCCCTCCTGCCAACCTTTCCACCTGTCCCGGCGAAGGGGGGGATGCCACTGACGGTGGGACGCATACCTGCATTACCCAACGGCAGAAGACGACCCCTCACACATTCCCACGATCAACCGAATGTTCTTCTGAGTCCCCAGGAGCAAGATGTTTCTTTTAAAGTCTTGGCAGGTGGATTTGCAGGCATCACACCTGGAGTGACACCTAAAGTGACTTTACCTCACACTTCGAGGCACGTCGAGGCAGACACGTCGAGGCAGTCTTGGCAACAACCGAGTCAGGTCACCATATCCCAGTCTCGACCCTGGACTCCTCCAGATTCCCAGCGACCCCTGACAGCAGCTCTGACCTCCCTGTCTTTCTCGTTCTCCGAGTCAGAGTTCTCGGCAGACGGAAGTTTAGGAACTGGAATCAAGGATCCGTTCGAGACCCAGCCGCCGTCCCAGGAGAGCTTCACCTTCCTTGGTGAACGTAGCCACACCCAATCCCTGTACTCCCAAACGGCTTTCCAGAATGGAGGACTTCAGAGCAAGAGTAGAAGTGTAGCACTGTTAGAGGAGAGAAGTTTCACCTGTGCAGATGTTCCGTGCTTCCCAGGAGTCCACTGTGAACTTTCACGGGACGGAAAACTTGGATGCGGTCGGTGCCCTCTGGGGTACACTGGAGATGGGCAAACGTGCAGAGGTAATTTTGGAGTTAGTCCCATTGACTTTTGACCAATGGTATAAAGTCTGATCCACACTACTTTTTATAATGGCCAATAACTACCTCCTAGGACAGGAAGGGTTTTTCTGACTGACCAATCACAGTTTGTTTGGTTTTTACATGATGTTTAGAAGCAGATTAATCTGAAATAGTTGATACCACAATAACAGGCCGACTGGAATAATAAAGTGTGCACCATGTTGAGTTTAAGACTGACAACTGGTGGTTACTGCTCTAAAAAATAAAGGCATTCCGCGAGCGTGCTGTAGGCATAAGGAATAAATGCATTCCTTGAGCTCCATTCCCTAGACTCACGAACCCATAATAATCAGGGGCGGTGGGTGGAAGACATACTAGAAACATGTTTGCAATCCCATTCGTTCACATTGACGTGTCAAAATTCAGATTACATGACAGTGATTACTTAGAAAAATGGGGTATTTTCAGGTGTTGTTTTCAATGTATGACTATAGCATAAACATGAATAAAACATGATGATGTCCACGCAACGCTCAGAAAAGCGTATCGGAACGTTTTTATTAAACAGGAAATTTATGTGTTGAAACAACTAACTAACTAACTGAGGCCTTTACTGGTCAGGATGCTTAAAGGAAGAACTTAGCTTAAACTACCTTAAACTTTCACAACCAGTCACGTGCATTTAAAGAGACGGTACGTGTTTAAAACAGGGTTGTATAGCATTTGTTTTTCTGTCACGTCTTGCGCCCCGGGCTCCACAGAAAGTATGCATACATGTCTGTGTTATTGGTGTCTGTCTGCCGTTTGTGTTTTCAGCTGTATGCAGACACGCGTGCGGCAGACACATGGAGTGTTCGGCCCCCGAGACGTGCCGCTGCAAGAAAGGCTACAGCGGCCCCAACTGCGAGACAGGTCACACACATGCACACTCACACACATGCACACTCACACACGTGCACACTCACACACATGCACACACACTCAACAATGTGTAACAACACACTTTAACCAAAACACTTCATGAATACTTGAGAAACACTCATCAGTTGTGTATATTTATTTTCATATGTGTTTAAGGTTTGTTGTGGTCAAAGGTCTGAACAAATATATATATGTTTATATTGTATAACACAAATGATATGTGTGTTTTTACAGCTGTCTGCAGTCCAGCGTGTATCAACGGAGGTAAATGTGTCGCTCCAGACGTGTGCGAGTGTGTGACAGGTTACCATGGGGAAACCTGCGAGAGCGGTAAGTGTGTTTACTTTGCTCTAACTAAACCTCCCTTTGGGGACATTTGGGGGCCTGTTTAACCGAGATGTCGTTTTCTTAAATGTAGTCTTCTTTCAGGTGTAGACTACTCAGTAGTATCTGTACTAGAGATAGAAACCAACTGTTTAACTTAACACCTAATTTAAGATTAAAATTTTAAAATGGCTTACGTTAATGTTCAGCATTTTAAACCGAACATCATATTTGCATATTGAGTTGCGATTATGTTTCTTTTATACGTCCATTTGTAAACGCTTTTGCTGCCTTGTAAGCGCTCTTATTTTCAGGGTATGTGAAGCCACTATTCATATTTCATATTAAATTGTATTTCATGCCTATTGCGTTATGCCGCCGGGCTAAATAATCTATACGGCCTTCGTGAGGCGTGATATATGACTGCGTTTTGTGTGCGTTTGGTCGTATGATTATTCCCGCAGCTCTCTGCAGTTCGCCCTGCCTGCACGGAGGCACCTGCGTGGGTCGAGACACCTGCTCGTGTCCCTATGGCTTCGTAGGGCCCAGATGCGAAACCAGTGAGTCTCAATAAATCACAACTCTGGGTTTCGTGTGCATGTGACTATTGAAACGTAAGCTCTTCTGCCCCCAGTGGTCACGTGAGGTATTGCATGTGTTTTAATTCGATTTACGCAGTGGTGTGCAGCCGTCACTGTCAGAACGGGGGGAAGTGCACGTCGCCGGATGAGTGCCAGTGTCTGGCGGGGTGGAC
>JAZGTJ010017200.1:0-12198 GCA_036877575.1 Botia almorhae
AAATATGACCTGAATATGTTTTTCTGATGATGAAATGCCATAAATCTGACTGTTAACGTTTAGTTAACAGTTTAGCTAACCCTAACCCCCTCCATTCCTGTCCCTTATTTTATATATAGAATTTAAAGTGACAAAAAGTCAGAAATAAATACCTTTCACGAGTGTTTATCATTGACACTCATGACCAAACACTTTTTAAAAGTTTTTGGGTCGTTTATGTTAAAATTGTACTTAAGGGCGAGTCACTGGAGAATATTAACTCACTGTTTTTAATCCAAGCAGTTTCTGGTTCCTTTAGCCCGGTTAGTATTGCTTCCCTGTGGCCCTCCGCTAGTGAGTCAGAAATGGAGAACTAATGAGAAATCAAGGTCCTGACCCGTCTTCCTTTCTAAAAGCACATCCGTCGGGAAATTTAAGTTCCGTTTGTTTGGGACCTGATTCCTAGGATGTTTTTGTGGTCCAGTCCCCCACTATGCGACAGGAAGGCATTTGGGGGCCCCCCTGTGGAAGCCACATATGTTTCTGGCTACACGTGCCAGTCGACTGACGCATCACACATCACCATGGCAACCTCAGTGGTGCCAAAATCCGGGGGGTCCGTTGTGTGCAGAATCACAGAGTGAATGAACTCACCGGCTTCATCAAGGTCACCTAAATAGTGCACTCAGCACAAACATGATCATTCAGCAGAGAAATAAACCCAAGAAATATAATCTATAATGCTTTAATAATATTTTGTTTATTGTAAAAGTCTTGTTTACTCAGAACATACACGCACATGCATATTTAAATAGTTTGTTACCTTTTTAATTTGAGAAGCAGCAAAATGTATCACATACCTGATGCCATATATAATATATTTCTAAATATAAATAATTCAAAACCAGGCATTAAGTTTATTTGTTGCCATATAAGACTGCTGCCTATGTAGGCAGGGTTGGATTTGGAACGGAGCCTCACTCTGACAGCCAGACTCTCAGCCTAACCAACCAGAGATTGTGCTTACTGCAGGAAACATCTGCCAGTGCTGTGATACATAAACTCAGGGAGACATGGAAGTCCTGCCCAGACACTCGGTACATCTCATGCCCTTAGACATCCAGAAGCTTTTGTGCATTTCCAGCAAAGTGTGATAAATCCCCAGATTTTCAGCGGCTGACCTTAAAACACACAGTGCACCGACCTTCTGCAGAGAGAAAGATGGAGATATTTTAGCCTGGGGGAGGGTAGAGAGGAGAGGGCTTGTTTTGGGTATTGTTTAAGCAGTTAGTGTGAGTTAATGCATACGCGTGTGTGCTGGTGTTGTGCGTGTTTGTGTGTGTATTGCAGTAACAAGGAAGAAAAGGTAAGAGGAAGATTAAAGTGACCTTGTGGTGTCAGAGCAGAACGACAACAGAAAGGGAAGCCCAGATATATGTGTGTCTCTCGTGGGACTTTTGTTTTAATGGCATTTCTCTGTTCTGACTGAATCTGAGATTCTGTCGGGCAAAACCGGTCCTGGATGCCCTTTGAGTGTCCCCAATGCTTCTGCAAGGACCCCTGCGTTAACAAAATGTGCATCGAAACGGTCTGTAAGTAAATTAGTTGTGATGGTGACGGAGCGCTAAAAATCTTTGCGAGCACAAAACCAGTGTGAGTCATCTGCACATGCTCATGAGGAGCGCAGTGTGTGATGTCACTGCCGCTCTGAAAGATATGGCCAACAAAATGACAATCAGAGCGATGAGTAAACAAAGGGAACTGTGTTGTTAGCTGCAGCTGTGCAGTCGTTGCATTACCATCATTGTTGGTACGTTATTACGTGGTCGATGCTGTTGAAGTTTGACTTTATAGCAGGTCTATAATTAATGGTTTTCACTTAATACATTTGTAACTTTATTGAAATAGCAAATTAGTTCAAGCTTGAGCTGAGTGAAATGACCTCCAGCTTTAGGAAAAGACCTGCAGTTCTCAGGAGACATCAGTTCACAGAACACGCATCATAAGCATCAGGCACAGATGGATCAAGGGAGAAGACCTGACTATTTGTCAATTAATTTATTGATTCATTTTTTCACGAATTCTATTAAAACACGGCTACGTTTGTTTTTTTTACCCACAGCTTCTGAAATCTGTCTGATCCAGTCTCGCAGACGGCAGGCGTGGTCTAATGGTTTAATCGTAAGCATCTAATCCTGCGCTCTCTGTGTTAGAAAGGTCACGCGTTGTGTGGCTGCGGTTGAGCGCATCTAAAGAATTTTTGCTCTTATCATTTTCGCTCCGGACAGATTCTGGGAAGCACTAATCCTCTGTTGGGATGGCATTGACTTGCGGCATCGATTGTGTGTTTGTCTGAAGGAAGGGATTCCTCGGGGACTCCAGGGCAATGTGTTTCTTCTCCGCCTCGCCGCTTTTGATAACATTGTTCAAACAGCATGTCCTCGACCCCGTTTCCCACGTCAAGCTTTTCAGTGGAACAAGAGCACTTCATTCAAATAACACAGCTGCCCACTGCTTCATAATCCAAGATGAGAGTCCGTCAAGAGTAGAGACACGTCAAGTTACCGTTTAGGGTAGAAATCCATTAAACAAACAACACCGGCAGCTACTGACCAATTGATTTACAAATGTATTTGAATGTTTCCTTTGTGAACATACGTTTGAGATTCACAAATTTAATTGTTTCAACGCTTTATATTTATTACTCCTCGTTAATGTCCCCCAGCTATCAATTTTATTCATTAACGTTTCGTTTTTTAGGATTGAAGCTGAAATAGTTTTTGTTATGCTGGTTGAAGGTCTCTTCACATACTGATGGCAATCACTGAGTAAAGTGGTGTAAATATACTTATATAAATATATATCTTCTGTGGAAGGTGCAGAACCATTAAATGTTCGTCATGAATCATGAATGCAATGATAGGATGTCCTACTTGCCTGGCAAACGATGTATTTGCATACCTCCTTTCACTTTTGGAGGAGGCGTGGCTTGGTAGATCGCTCTGAATGGAGGGTGGGATCTTATGGTTTCAAAGCTAGGGCTGATTGTTCTCTTTTGATTGGTCCGTTTAAATGTCGGAGGTTTGGGTTTGTCACATGGTCACGGAAAAGACGCTAAACGTACAAATATACAAATGCAAGAAAAAACACTGAAGTAAAAAATGTTTTAATAAAAGAACCAGGTTGAGATATCTGTGTTTAATAATGTCTGTGTTTTAAACTCGATCTGTTTGGATAACAGCTGAACACTTTGTCAAAATCTACAGTGAACAGATCATTTTAGTTGGCGGTGAAAAGGATCTGGTGACAGACTTTTTATCATCATTATTACAAATGATGATGAATGAATTTTTTCACTTTGTCTAAAAAGCCTTTGGCAGACACACACTGCAAGAGTTTACTTCACAGTTTGGTCTTCAGTTTAATAGGAATCTGAGTCCACTAGATTACCAATGTTTATTTATACAACAACGCTTGCAGTGCCAAAACCATTGACGTTTGGTTTTATTCATTATTTTTTAATTGTTCTTATTTGAAAGTTTGCCATTCATGATCTAACTGACAGTGATGTCGTAATATTTGTATACTGAATTGTGTTTTTTATTTAAATTTCTTTGCATACTGAATTAAACCACTTCATAACGCCACACTGGATTGTATTATTGTGGCAATGTTTGTATCTGTTTGTGTCTTGCTTTCCCTCTGAAATAATCAGATTTTGTCTGATCGTAGGCTGAGATGTTTGGTGAAACAGCTGGAGAGAGGCGAGGCCTCTGTTGTCGACCTGAAGAAAAATCTAGAATACGCTGCGTCTGTTTTAGAATCTGTCTACATTGAAGAGACGAGGTAAAGAAGACGCACACGCATACACAAAATACACAAACGCAACTAACACATTTGGGGTCAGGGGTCAGAGGTAAACGTTTCTTGAGTCTGTTAAATGCATTTAGGATGCATTTAAGATGCAATTAAAATGCAATTAAGATGCACAGAAAAGGAAGCTACAGGCACAAGAGGGAGATGTGATGTCCATCAAATAAAATACAGCGTAGACTGTAGCAGACAGTGTGTAAAACTGTTTAAGTGATTTTGAATTTACATTATTTTGTAAATTGTAAACCTTTATTGTTCGTGAGCATTTGTGTATTTTCATCACAGTTATTTCCATTACTTGTTATCTGTGTGGCTCAGAGGCATTTTGGCTGAAGTTTCATTGGATGTGATCAGAAGTGGCATGAGTAACCCATTTAAATTCTTCTGACAGTGGTCGTGTGTGTGTGTATGTGTTTCCTCAGGCGATTGGTGGACACAGAAGATGAACTGAGTGACATCCAATCAGATTCCGTCCCCTCAGAAGTGCGCGACTGGCTGGCGTCAACCTTCACACGTCAGATGGGGCTGATGTTGAGGCGGTCGGAGGAGAAGCCGCGATTTCGCAGCATTGTGCACGCGGTGCAAGCTGGGATATTTGTGGAGAGGTGTGTGTGTGTGGGGGTGAGGGGTGCTGGGGGGGTCTCCAAGGTCATTGGAATGAAGTAAACGCATTTAAAGAGGTCATCGTTTGGTTACAACATGATTTAGACTTCGGAACTGTTTTTTTTTCTAAATAAGGCATTTAAAAACATTTTAGACAGAGTAAAAACACAGCAAAACACTGTTGTTTGTTTTACATGCAGAATGCAGCATTTTAATAGACACAGGGCTGTTTCATTATCTGTATGCATTTGCGCAGCTAACACGAGGTCCTGGGTTCGATTCCCAGGAAACGCACATACTGATTAAATGTATAATCTAAAATGCACTGAAAGTTACTTTGGACAAAAGCGTCTGCCAAATGCACACAGGTAAATTTAAGTGCCTAAGGGTGGAAAATAAAGGTTTAAGCACAAAACAAGCAAAAAATACAATAAAACATGATTCTTAACCCCTCGCTATCTCTCTGACAACAATAACAACCTTTTAGAGAGTTGATGTAAAGCAGAAGTGTAGAATTCATCCAGGGATGCTGACAGATGACACACGGCAATGATAAATTGATCAGGATTGATCTGAACTCCTCCACTGTGTGTTTCCTGTCACGTGTTGTCGTCTCAGTGCTGCATACATAACAAACGTTGATGCTGAAAGGCGTCTGGACCAAACAAGATTTTCCCGCCCGTTTTCTTCTCCCGCGTGTCTCGGTCAACTAACAGGGGTGTGTTATCTTTCTGTGACAGGATGTACCGACGCACCTCCAACATGGTGGGCTTGAGCTACCCTCCCAGCGTGATCACTGCCTTGAAGGTAATAGAGCTCGCTGGAACGGGCCAATCAGATTTCAGGTCGTGACCTGATACGCACATAAACACGCAACCTGGTCACAGCGTGGTGGTTTTAACAATGCACAGTGACATTTGGAATGCACAATGGCTTATGTGATGCACAACAAGATGGTGTTGGCAAATCAAACTCTGAGTCAGACAAATAGACCAGTTTAATCAACCAAAGTGAAGAATAGATCTTCCCTCGCCAGCTGAGTTACCTGACACACACACACACACACACACACACACAACTAACCAGGGAATTTAACTTGTAAGTGTTAATACAGTTTTGTGTTTAGTTCTTGTAGTTTTAGTATTTTGAATTAGCTTATATTTTTATTTTTAGATTTTATTCATTTTAAATTTTTAGCCGTCTTGTGTTGTCATTTATTTTGAATATTGTCGTATATGAATGATTTCAGTTTGTTTTAGTTTAGTTTGTTATTTTCCATTATTAATTTAGTGTCTTTTTCGGTTTATTGACAAGGCACGTCAGATTATTTTTTTAAAACAATATTCATCACTATGTTTCATTTGATTTCAGTCAGTTTGAAGTAAACTATAATAACCTTTCTCGTTATTAGGAACGTCTTGTAGGTTTTTTTATATTGAAATTATAGTTCAAATAATTCATCCAGCACTGTGCTGTGATTTGACCGAGAGTGACGTGAGGTTTCATGTGTGATAACAGCCGTGTCTCTCATCGTCCCCTCACATCAGCTTCTCATTCATTTTTCATCTCAGCAATTTACAGTTTCATATCTTTCACTCTGTGCCCCCGCGTCTCATTTATCATTCGTCAGACATCTGTCGTTTTAAAATACTGCGTTCTGTCCCACTGTGATTCCCAAAACTGCCGACCTGCGCAAGAGGTGATGTTCAGAAACGGATGTTCAGACACACTTCTGTGGCTAAAACAGTCTATGCGATTTATACCGCACGGTGTTTAATAAATAATAAGCTCCTATTTTATTCCAAACGCGTCTTTTCCAGTTCAGCTCAATTTGTTTACTTTTAAACCAAAGGCCAAATAAAAGCTCATTCGAAATAGTTACGTCTCCAGTATTACGTAGATATATTGTGATATTAACAGTGAAAAGTTCAGGCGGCTGCCACAAGGAACAGAAGCTCAATCTTCAGACGCGAAACCAAATGAAGTGGAGATTTCCTGCAGGCCTCAGTAACTCTTCTGCCCTGAGGCAAAGCAAATGACCTCTCATTACTTTATCTGCAATAAGAATAGGAATAATACCGTTCAAGTCCAACACAAATAGCAGTTATTCTTTAAAATTGTTGCGTTATCTTCATCGAAAATGATAATACAATCATTACAAATGTATGATGAATTCTTTTCTATTAATTCTATTTGTTAGCTGTTTTATTTTGTGTCGATATTTTTCCAGATGTGTCTTTGTTCTCGCACGAGCTCTAGTCTAGAATAATCCAGGGGCCTCATTTACAGTATAATGACCTCTAGTCTAGAGTTATCCAGTGGCCTCATTTACAGTATAAATCACAGTAAACACAAACATGATAATCACCTTAATGTTACAATGAATGACTGTGTCATCAGACACTCTACTGGCAGTGGTTGCTGGTACGATTCCAAGAGAAGACACGTACTAAAATGTGTTCCTTGAATGTACTGTCAAAGTCGCTTTGAATGAAGCATCTGCCAGATGCATAAATGTAAATGACAGTCGGTATATTCACACAGACATACTGGTGATAAATATATGCAAACACAAATAGATGTTTTTGGTGGATGCACATATAAACTTGTGCCTCACTTTCAGTGTCTAAGGATCAGAATGATCGTGTGTGGGTTTTACAAACGAGGCCTCAGGTTTGTACTGAACGCTGTTAACTATCTGGCTGGCATTGGAGCAGGATTTCGGCCTTTCAGCTCCCAGCAGTCAGTGGATCTGCATTTATTTCTCTGAGCCCAGAGCTGTTAAAGGCTCTCGGCGCTGACTGAGATGAAGCATGGGACAAACGTTCCAATCTGAGGATCTGAATATTTAATGCAGCATTTTCCAAATGTCCATTGCAACCCACTAATCAAACCTACAGAGAACTTTTCTGAATGAGAAAGTAATGAATGAGGGTCGACAGCAGGAGTGAAGGAGGTGGGGAGGGGATTACAGAGAAACAGAGAACGCAGTCCAATGATTTATATGAGAGTCAGACCTCGTGATTATAGAACCACAAATCACACAGTCATATGTTATGTGGAAAAATGAGCTTAGTTATACTGCATTATGTAAAAGTCCTGATTTATTCAGCGTTCTCAAACTCATGAGACAACATTCGTTTTTTGTTATCTTATGTTATCTTTTAGTAACAACTTTGTCTAAAATGTTTCTTCTAAAGTTCCTTAGAAAACAATTGTGATATTAAACTGATATAAGAGATATAAGAGTTATTATTTTTCTGAGAAAAACAAAAAGCACAAGGCTTCAGGGAAGTGTTTACTCTCCATTTAGTCTCATTATTGTATCAGAGAAACTCTTAAAACGATCATTATATCTGCACTCAGTGTGATGATGTTAATACACTAACCAATGTGTTTTTGTGTGGCTTTAGCATGTAGACACGTGGTCATTTGATGTCTTCACACTGAACGATGCCAGCGGAGATCATGCGCTGAAATTTATTTTCTACGAACTTCTCACCAGATACGACTTGATTAATCGTTTTAAGGTACAGTTCTGTGCTTCTGTTTAAACTGGGTTTTGAGTGCAAAATTTTAGAGTGGTCCCCATCATAATGGGGTGGATGTAATTTGATGTTTACACTGAGCAAACAAACAGGTAATATACTGTGTTTACACTCAACCGGTCGCTAACCAACACTCAGATGATCTACAAAGATTACAGATGTTTTCTAAGATCACAGATGTTTCCTCTGTTCCCTTCTGTACTCTCAGATCCCGGTCTCTGCTCTGGTGTCTTTTGTGGAGGCTTTGGAGGTGGGCTACAGCAAGTACAGGAACCCTTATCACAACCTCATCCACGGAGCAGATGTCACTCAGACGGTCCACTATCTTCTACTCAAGACTGGCATGGTGGTGAGTCCAGACCTGAGATGAGCTTTAAAACACTTCATGTCCTGTACGTTTCTGTTCACACTGCACCCAATTCTGATTTGGATTCAGATTATTAGGACTGGATTATTGGATGTTTTTGTTTATACGATGCAGTCAGAATCAGTATTAATGGCATTAACGCCATTCTTCTGCAACAGCTGGCAGTAATGCAAAGTAGTAAAGAGTCGTTTTTTAACATGCATGGACAAACATGCATGCTTAACTTAAATGTACCGCAAGTTGCTTTAAATAAAAGTCTCTGCCAAATGCATAAATGTAAACGTTTTACTGTACGGACTGCAAAAGGAAACGAAACGAGTTGAGTCAGATATGCAAAAATAAATATTTTAGCTGCCTGTCTGAACACTTTACCTTCATGCTGAAATGTATTTATTTAATCATAAACATTCCATTATCCCGCAGTGTTACAAGTAGTTTGGAGGGATGTCACGGAGGAGAGTTTTGTCCCAAGCCCCAGGAATTTAAGCGATGGCTCACGGATCTGTGTGTTTATATGTGCTTAGGCAAAATAATCGTCCACTGGGTTGTTTATTATTAATACTACAACCGAACCGGGATGCTGAAATGTGTTTTATTAAGCATGAGAGCGCTCTCCTGGTATTTATGGTGGATCGGGGGCCTCAGAACGTTAGCATGCGCGGCGGTCCGCAGCTGTGCCGCGCCGCTCGTGCACCAATCAATAGAAAGTTAATCTCCCCGGACGTCTGAAACGCACTCCTGTCGCTTCTGCCGAGGGCTCATTAACCTCTCTGTGATGCGTCGCCATCACACAGCACTTCTGACGAATGATTTGCCCCACACCATTTACAACAATGATGATTTCCTTTTGTCATACTGGCACTTCGGTGATTTAGCGTTAATATAAAATAACGTCACAAGCATTAATTTAGAAGAACGATGAACTAATATAATTTCATTTCCGTCACGCTTGTCTTCGCCTCTGCAGAACGGTGATATTATTCACGGATGAATACGCATCGAGTCTGTAAGGTGGTCTGATGAAGATGGCCTTGAATTTTCTGAACATTCTTAAAGAAAATCCGATTACAGAGTTTGCACGCAGTTGTGCGCAGTTGCTGAAACGTGGCTCGGCGGTTGACAACTACGAGTTCTGATGTAGCGCTTCTGTTTTTCTCTGCTTTATTTTAGCACTGGTTGACCGAACTGGAGATTTTCGCCATGCTGTTTGCCGCGGCTGTGCACGATTACGAACATACCGGAACCACCAACAACTTTCACATTCAGACCAAGTACGACATATTACAATAAAACGCCGTTATTATTTAGTTATTATTGTACCTGATTCATACATGAGTCTGTGAATGGCACTAACGTACAGTACGCATTACAGATCAGACGCCGCCATACTGTACAACGACCGCGCGGTGCAGGAGAACCACCACGTGAGCGCTGCGTATCGCCTCCTGCAGGAGGACGATGAAATGAACATCCTGTGCAATTTATCCAAAGATGACTGGAGGTGAGGAACATGCACAGAACTCAATGTTCTCAGATCAGATGAATCGACACTTAAACATAAGATTTCTACAACCCTACACATCAGTTCTGATTACTTTATTTGGGAAATTATAAACTAGAACCTAGAACATCAGTTCTGTAGCTCGGTTGGTACGGCATGGCGCTGGCATGGCGCTAGCAACACCACGATCATGGGTTCGATTCCCAGGGAACTTACAGAAGTAAGATTTAAATGTAGAACCTAGAAGCTAGTGCACTGATCTGAAGGACCTATAATGAATGAGTCAAGGAGCCATATATGAAAAGATAAATGTGATGAGAATTGTATTAAAAAGTTGACGCTCAAAAACATTTCCTGTCAGGGAATTCCGCACCCTGGTGGTGGAGATGGTTCTGGCCACAGACATGTCCTGCCACTTCCAGCAGATCAAAGCCATGAAGAACTTCCTCCAGCAGCCAGAAGCGTAAGTTTGACCCTGCACGTCAGGATACAAAAAGAGGCGGGGCTTTAACTATTTAAACCCTGTTTGTGCAAGTACATTTCTGCATCTACAGAACTTTATATCCACATAATGAGAGACTGTACAGAGTGTTTGTAAGAGCTCTGAGGCGCTGAACATCTTCTGTCTTCTGCAGGATTGATAAACCCAAGGCCCTGTCTCTCTTACTGCACACGGCCGATATCAGTCACCCTGCTAAAAACTGGAACATGCATCATCGCTGGACCACCTCTCTGCTGGAGGAGTTCTTCAGACAGGTCAGTTTCCTGTTAGTCTCTCTATCAGCTTGAAGTCTGGCCCACTTCTTAACCTGTTTATATTTATACATTATAAAATATTGTTTTCTAACGTTTTTCATTTATTTTGACCCCTTTAATAAACAGTAGAGCAATAATTCACTGATACAGCTTAAATTCAAACACAACAAAATATACGTTGTCCATCTACATATCCTGTTTATTAGCTATTGAATAAACTGATTTGAATTTCATGTGCTGTGCTGTGTGCCTTGCAAATTCAGCACTTGGTTTATCTCTGGGAAGTGCAGCCCAGTTCCCTTGAACACTATTTAGTTTTTTTGTGAACCGTTTAAAAACCGTGTATTTTCACTTCTTGAAATTGTGTTTACACTCAGACCAGAGATGACGGTGATGATAAAGTTCTCACAATGTTTGTGTGCTGTATGCATCAGCGCTCCGAGTCTGCCGCGAGGATCCTGTTGACATTTTTATGGTGCTTAAATCACACACTGAGCTTTTGCGTTCCCTCTCTCTCTCGCTCTCTCTCTCGCTCGCTTCGTCTCGAGTCTTCCCATTCTCTGGTCATCTCCACGCTGATCTAATCTCAAATTGAGTCTTAATCTTATTTAGCATTCCAAGTCTGTATCGTGCCCTGTAAAAATCCCATTTATCTCCTCTAAACATCCATTTCGATCCCAACCTCAACATCTCCACGGGTCTACTTTATTCCAACAGTGTTGTCCCAACCAAGATTGTGTTCTCGTAAAATTTGGACAAATTATCCTGTAAAATTCAGTTTACGTTTTAATGAAAATAGATTTAAATCGCATCCTAACACAGCGAGCTTTTAAGAGCTGAGTTTCTCTCCTGTAGCGCAAAACCAATTAATATCTCATTCTCAAATTTCGAATCACAATAGTCCCGTCTTGATGTTTCTAACAGGGTGAAATTGAATATTTGAAGTATTGATGTGTTTAAGCTGATAACTGATGAGTTCATTACCAGGTACAGCATCTCCAGACATTACGCTTGTCATTTGAAAGGCAAGAATGACACCGTTTCGGAGAAAGTTGATGGCGACAACGACAAGTGCGATCAGCAGAATGTCTGCTGTGGAACTGAAGTCATTCGTTTCTGTAGAGGTCACGGCTGTATTACTGGGCCGAAAGACAATCAAGCCAAGATAATTACAGCTGTTGTTTCTCAGGATTAACTGTGATATGTGCCAATGAAGTGCAATAGACTTCAATTCAGAGAAATAATGAGGGGCGCAGAGAATGTGGGCCGAGCTGATCGCGATACGCAGGAGAAATTTCAAATCCATATGAATGTGGGAGGACTCCAAACGTTGACATCAGGCAGGTGAAGGGGGTAATCATGAGCGGGTGTTTGAGTGACAGCGTCTGCTGTTTCACAGGGTGATAAGGAGGCAGATCTGGGGCTTTCTTTCTCTCCGCTGTGTGACCGCAAGTCCACCATGGTGGCGCAGTCTCAGATTGGTGAGTGATCGTGTGCGGTTCATGTGTGTGTATGGGTGTATAGATGTGTGTGTGTGTGTGTGTGTGTGTGTGTGTGTGTGTGTGTGTGTG
>JAZGTJ010017201.1:0-12197 GCA_036877575.1 Botia almorhae
TTTCTCAGAACAAACCCAAGTTTCCACTAATATGGACTTTATTACTACCTAACCTGTTACGCAAGTCATTCTGTTCAAGAGTGTGACCTTAAAGATGAAGAGATGAGAGCGTTGATTGAAAATAAAAACGAAATTCCTCAATTTAATGTGTGCAAAAAAAAAGTAATCAAGCTCTATTAAAGAGATTTATTTAGTTTGTTTAGTTTTTGTAGAAATTCTGAATCAGAATGTGTGAAAAACATAATTCTGTGTTAATACAATCATGAATTCTGAAACACACACTAGTAAGAACTCTAAGAAAATGTTTTATCAGTATAAATAAGTAAGATTTATAAGACATAGTGAGTTTTTCGACTTATAGATCATTCTATTGAACCTGTCTAAAAGCATGCCTGAATGAGGGACGTTCTTTGAATTTGCTCAGCGGAGTGAGCATAATGCCTGCACAGAAACAATTTGTTTACAGATTCATCCACAGACAGAGGTTGACTAAGTGCATAGATAATTCAACTGAAAAACACCATTTCATACCTTCCCATTCAGTCCCAGGTCAAGATCATTGGCTGACACCTGGAGAACAAGAGTGCCAATCCCTGCTCCTTCTGTCACAGATGCCTCATATATAGAGGAGGTGAAGAATGGAACGTTGTCATTGACATCTGTCAATAGCAGACAATACACAGTCACATTATGGAGGCCATTACAAAAGCTACATATTAGTGAGGCATTGGGTCATCTGTTACAAAACGTAACTGAAAATGCATATTCTGTAAAACGTTTATCAGTTTGCTTGATAATCTCCAGAGTAAAGTAAAAACATGTGGCTGGCTTTATTTTACGTTGCATATTTCATTACTAATATGTTGTTCTTTCCGTCTTTTAGAGAAAAGCGAATATTATGGCCTTGGTTCCACACAACAGTTGTAGTTACAATTACTTTTCGGAATCAACATTAGGGCATTTTTTGCAGCTATAATATAAGTTTGACCACTCATATATAGATATTCAAGCAACAGACTGTGAAGACAGAAACATTGTTGGCAGTTTGAGAAATAAATTTAAAACCGTCTTTTTAATCAGAAGCAAATCTGACTTATCTCAACACTGACATTACTCCTTATCTAACCCGCATTACATGAGTGCATACTGTATGTTCAGGGGGAAATTAATACCAAGACAATTTTATTCAAATGTGCTGTTCTCGGTACTGGGAGGGACATAAGGCCACTGGAATTTAGGGTAAGATCTTTAATGGGTTCAATGATTCCAGACACTAATCACCATCTGATGCACTTCGAGGTTTTAATTTTCTATCAGCCAAAGCCGTAAAGCATGAATTAAACAGGAAGGCCAAATCCATTACGACCTCCTCCCTCCAGCCCTCCCTCAATTCCCTCTGCTATCTCTCTATCTCTTTATCCTGCTCTGTATCTCTCTTCTCCCTGCTCTTAACTGGAATACGAAGGGATGCTGTAAATAAGTCAAAAGAAACAGAAGAGATTAATTATTTGGTTGGGCATGAATGATACAGCGCTTTCTAGGAAGTTGTTACCCTTCACATCACGTTCATGGGGTAAGAAGCAATTTGGAGTCAAAACATCTCTGATCCTGATCTGATGCCAGTTTCTTCAGACAATTCCAAACACATTACCATACATCTTGTAAGTCACTGTAGCTGGATCAGTATTATGGAGCAGCCATAACTGGTGGAGAGCGAAGGAATCATGCATGAAGAGAGCCAGATTAACACTGGAGGGCAAACTCTGTAAATTACAGAGTAGGGCGGAGAGACTTCCCGCAGTGCGAGAGATGAACGCTGAAGAATACTTAAGAAGAAAAGGACAGGATGGGATAAAATAAAGGGTGTTACAAAATTGTGGCTACCAAGCTCTGTGATGCATTCAATGATGATCAGGGTTTGAGTGAGAACGGATTACTGTATAAAACACAGCTAACAAGTGTAAGGGTTTGAACAGGATTACAACATGAAACAGATTCAATCTTTTTTAATGGGGTGGGGTATGCGTTTGAGGTCTAGATGTAAATAAATAAATTAAATTGCTTTAATAAGAAATAGGAAAGTGTGGACTAATGTAAAGGCAAACATGTTGAATTAGAGAAAGAAGGATGTCCACATTTTCAACACAATGAATGTAAAGGGTTTGTAAACAAGACTTTAGCACCACTCTCTCCAACTTCACATTACATTTATGCCATTCCAGTTAAAAAGAGGCTCCTTACCTGTGATATTGATGTGAACAGTGGTGAAAGCTGCTAGTGGTACAGGAGCCACATTCTGAGCTCGAACCCTAAGCATGAAGTTGCGGGTGGTCTCATAGTCCAGGGGCTCTGCGACAAGGATGGATGCGGAGCCATCTTCACGATTTGGGGTTAGGTAAAAACGAACAGGCATGTTGCTCTCTGGAACCAGCCCATCCTCCAAGTTATAAGTCACCCTTGGGTCACCGAGTGGAGAAGTGGCCTTGATTGTCTGACAGGAGGAAACAGTTTCGATAATTAACTATAATCATGCATTCAAAGTATTGTTTAAGCAGTATGGTATGAGAGGCTGTGGTATATTGTGAATATAGTCACATTTGAAGGGCACTGTTAGGCACTGAACGACACAGAGCATGAACTCCAGTACTTTATTGCTTTTATAAACGAATTCCCTCATATTGATAAACATTCAAGACACAAATATTCAAATGTTACTTTTGAGTAAATCATTAAATGTCATTCAAGAAACAACGCCTGACATGTATACAGAAGCAGTAGATTGCTATACAAAAAATAAGAGGTTGGCTGTGATTTATCGCAAATAAACCACAGCTACTGACTAAGGGCCAAAGCTATTCATTAAAGTCTAATATTATGTATTGGTAGTGACATTAAAAGCCTCAAACAATATGCAATGTTGTAAGAAAGAAAATGCTATAACTGAACACTGTAGACTTAATCACTTACAACATCAAAGACTTCAATAACTTCTGAAGTTGTAAAAACATACATGATACTAACTTTGGGAATGAGACAATATCATACAGCAATAAAAATGACCAGCCCAGCAAACAGGGAATTTTCTCAGAACACTGGCTAATGTTCTCAAAATGTTCTCTCAAAATATTTTTCTCAAAACTTTCTTGCAGTAACATTAGTACAACGTTTTCAAAACATTACAGAAAAAAGAAAAACATTTAAATAATGTTCTAATTACCAAACAGTAATGTTAATACAATATCTAATAAACTGGACATTTATAATGTTTCTAGAACTTCCAAACTAACGTTTTAATGTTTTTGTTATACAACAGAAATGTTAGAGAAATGTTCTTACAACCTAAAATTGTTGGGATGCAGCCTTATTTAACAGCCCTTTAACAGCTATATATAATAGTCACAGCTTTAAGATTCAGCAGTTAAAACGTGATGTTGATTCAGTAGTTTAAAGTCATTACATGATACTTTTGATCTTATATTATCATTGTTATATCATTATCACATCGAGTTCTCAACACGTCAACACACTCAGTGCCCTGTTAAGGAATGAACGGAAAACTACTGTGTGTTTAGGGTTCACCGTGTGGATGAGAGTCATAGTGGAATATAGTATACGTGCATGTACTGTATCTAAATACGAACAAAAGTAGATTTATGCAGCACTGCTTACACTTGTCTCTTCAACAATACAATGCTGTTCTATTCTCATCTCATCACATGACTCAGAGCACTGAAATCAATATCAAAGTAAATGCAGCTGGCAAATAAAACGGTGTATGTCACAACACTGAATAGCTGGAAACACGCTGTAAATCTCCAATAATTAAATAATACAGCAACTTTCCTCATAGTCACAGATCCAGTTTTACTCATATTTCTATTACAATATCAACAATATCGTTGTTAACCTGCATCTCAGTTCTCTGATAGCTTTCTTAATGCTCATGTAGTTCAACAATTTCCCATGTAAATTGGAACAAATGTACATGGGACACACTGTTTCTTTGGACTGCTACAATAAATATATTGTCTTTGTTCAGGTCACTGCTTGATTCACTCAAAGGTGATCTTTCATACTTGTTAGGCTTTAATGACAAATACATTCTGCAACATAAGACACTTCACTTTTGTTAAATGTCTTATTTGGATTTAATGTATAAATGAATTGCAGTTTGAAATGTCTTTATCATTTGGTAAAGACAGTGAAAACATCCAGTAAAGACACTCTCCTGCTCATTTAACACAGGTCTGCCTTCTTCTGTCCTAGGAGAATTGAGTCTGTTTATAAATTTACTGGTGCTGTTGGGAGAAAACTATATACAGACCTCCATTACAGCTTAATTAAATAAGCTCCATGACTTCCTATACCAACAGAATAAATGAGTATTTTACATGCGAGATCAATTACAATAGCAAGAGCAAGTGTTTCCGTCATATCTCCTTGTTTCTCTATTTTTATCATGCATTTCTCTGTACAGTACTGTCCTGTTTATTTCTGCAGCTCTTCATAAAATGTTCATCTGCATAAATAATGACTTTAATGGCAATAAACGTATTCCAGGAAATTCTGCGTATTGATGCGTTCAGTGCATTTGTTACCAAATGAAAGAGGGAAAAAACAAATGTTCATAAATAATCCAGTGACTCATGGATTGGCTTTTATCCTAAACAGTGAAGCAGCGCCCTTAAAATGTGAAGCAGAGAATCAGATAATTCATGACTGAGAGAAACAGATAGACCAGCTCTGCAGGAAGCTGGGACACTTACAAAGAATCTTTGTATTAGTATAAAAGGGACTGTATGTATGTGGGCTGGTTTGACCGAAATTATGGGGACAAAAATGTGATATTTTTCACTTTGTGAGAGCACCCTGTCCCTGTAATTTAAATGGCTTAATAAACATACTTTGTTAAACATACGTGTGTAAAATGTAAATGTAAAATGGTTTGTGTGAGGGTTGGGGCATAGAAAGTATCATTTGGTTGGTATTAAAACCATATTAAAACCATTATAGCAACAAAAGTCCTCATAATGACACAAGCACCAACATGTTTGTGTGTGTGTCGGGTTTACATCCAAGTGGTTTACATGGACACAAATGTGTATAATGTATATAACTTACACAGTTTATGGATTTACATACTGGATGTTAATTTTGTGCTAATTAAGTTTTCTGTGAGGGTTAGGTTTAGGGTTTGCAGGATAGAATATGCAATTTGTACCATATAAAACCAACAGGTCTATGGACTGTCCTCAGAAACCACATGTTCCAATGTGTGTGCTTTGTGACAGGCACGGCTCTGTGTGGTCGAGCAGAAAGCAGAAACTGTCAGTTGTATCCGCCGCTACGTGACAGTAAAGTTGACAGTGTCTGGGATCTCAAGCCCCTCACGTAATATCCACAACTGTACTGCAGAATTAAAACTTATTCACATCCATCATAACCTTCCTTCAATGCACATATGATAGACCATTAATAGTGGACCTCAGAGGTGTGCTTCAAAGGCCAAAGTAATCAATCACTCATCAGAACATGTATATTTGTTTTGGTATTTGCCTTTTGGTATCAGTATACTTAGCAATGATGGAGTTGACATTGGTATTTGATATGTATTTGTCGAATCAGTGAGTCATTGTGTTACCCTCTATTTGTCCACTGTTCTTTATTAAATGAGGCAGGTATATATTTATAATAAACTGTATTTGTGCGGCTCTAGTGTAACAGAGGCCAGCCGAAGTATGAAAATGAAGATTGTAAACCTGCCACCTGATTCCCATGCTGGACCAATTGGTTTGAGTCCCACTCGGAGCAGGTTCGAGTAGGACTGTTTACTGTTATTAGCACATTGTACATTTTTAAAGTAATATGTGAGTACATACCACAACTGGAGTGTCCCTGACCGTGTTTTCGGGTATGACAACCTCATATCTGTCCTTTTCCCACTGTGGCGGCTGGTTCTTTACATTGGTAATGGTGACCGCCAACTCAACCGAACTGCTGCGATTCCCTCCATCAGTAGCTATGATCTGCCTACTGATGTAGGTCCTCTGGAAACAAAACACATACTGCTGTATTAATGATACGCCAAATACAAAGTGGATTGAATTATAAAGTTGAACATTATTTTAAGGTTTAAAAAATATTAAGGCATCAAAAAAGGTTCTTTTAATGTAACTGTATAAAGTTCATCTTCATAGGGGTGTTGTATTAACTAGAAGAACTTTTCTTTTTCAGGGGTTGATTTTTATTTTAAATAACAGATTTATATTTGATGTTTTTTGTTATATGAAGGTCACATTAAGACTATTCTGGAAACTTCTTACCGTGCTTTCAACAATTATTCTTGCTTTTAATGTTTTACATTTTTCCAAGATTTGAATTTTAAAATGTGAAAATTATTTGACTTTGATTTGAATTATGAATTTTCCAACAATCCTGTCCCTAATATTTTTTTTTTTTACATTTTGTGTACTTGGTTACCAAGGAGACACCAGTGTAAGTGAAGAACATGAAACATGAAAAAAGAAAAGTAAAAATCACAAAATACTTTATGCTACAATTATGATAAAAGCATAACAACATTTCTTAGTGTGTATTTAGCTATGGTCTGGAAGTCTACCATTAAGTTCCAAAAATGTTTTAAATGTCATTTGCACCACAGAATACACGTCAGATTTAATGTCTGTCAACTCTAATTTGAGATATTGTGGATGGTGAAAATGCCTGTGATGTTGCAGAAAAATGGCAAAAATGACGTGATGCATTACTATCCACTTTTGGACATTGTTAGTGGACAAATGAAATAAACTGGTGGGAGTGTAAAAAAGTGTGTTTCAGGATTTGTAAAAGTCCACAGGGCCAAAAGTGTCCATAGTTGAAGAAATACATAAATAATGTGGTGTATTTTTGAGAAATGTCTGAAATTGCCTGTATAAGCACGATGTTTGCCTCTCAACCAATGTATTTGTTGTCAGCTCACTGCAGATGCCTGTTCAAACCAGCAGAATCGCTGATGCTGTCTGTGTACAAAACAACCCGCACTGTTTAACAGACAGTTCTCGTGTAGAATGACAGCCTCACAATTCCCCCCACCCTCTGTAATCACATAGAAAATGTATACAAGCACACACACTCATACACAGACAGACTGAATCTCACTAAATAAACCAGCTGACATTAGACCTTGGTAGTCATAGCAACAGTTTTACAAAGGTCGCTTGACAAAGGTGGTCCAATATCAATGGATTTTGAATCAAAACACCTACTCGCACTCTAACTCACAAATACACACCAATAATCATTATTAATGCTTAAACAAGTCTTTTGTGATATAGTGTCTTAGGTTGCTTCACTCATCACATTTACAAGAAAAACAAGAATCTTCGTAAAAGAACTTGTTAACACTCAATCAATCGTCCAGGCTGAGTGCTGTGAAAAGCAGCTGTAGACCTGCTTCATCATTCACACAGCAGAAGTGCAAAAACTTCAAAATCCCACACAAGAACTATACAATATTCATCTGAAGGCAAGCGCATTCACGATCTATCTCAACACACCTATAACTGCTGTCCTCCATGACTGTTTAATGAGTCATTCTGCTGAACAGTATTTTTGTAAAGGTTCCAGACTGAAACGCGTTCGTTCAAAATCAACCCTTTGACTTTCAGCGTGGAGCACCCACCCGCACAGGTAAACTCAGCATGACTTTAAAGGAATAGTTCACCCAAAACTGAAAATTCATTCATTATGACATTCTAAACCTGTACTACTTTTTTGCTTCCAAGGAACACAAAAGACGTTATACTGAAATATGTTGCTAACCAAACAACAGTGGCACCCATTGACTTCAACTGTATGGACATAAAAGGGTGCTAAAAAGGCCTGCTAGGTGCAAAAAGGCCTGCAGGCCTTTCTTGGGCAGTCATTGCCTAATGATTAGAGAGCACTTGTAACCTGTAGCTTTCCTGTAGCTCAGTGGTTAGAGCATGGCGTTAACAACGCCAAGGTCATGGGTTCGGTCCCAAGGATCGCACATACTCAGAAACAATGTATAGGATAATGCGATGTAAATCGCTTTGGATAAAAGCATCTGCCAAATGCATAAATGTAAATGTGAATGTAACCTAAAGGTTGCAGGTTCGATTCTGGCTGCTGGCAAGAAATGACTGAGGTGCCCTTAAGCAAGACGCTTTTCCCCCAGTTGTGCCGCAATGCTGCCCAATGCTGTGTGTTTGTTAATGACTCATATAGGTTTGGAATGACATGAGGGTGAGAAAATGATGGAAAAAAAATTCTATTTTGGGCAAAATAGAATTCTATAAACAGCTGTGTAAAGGAGCACTGACCTGCGAGATGGGCTCGTTTACATAGACCCATCCTGTAAGTGGATTGACTCGCAAGTACTCTGGCTGTTCCTGGGACATGGAGTAAGTTATGGCTGCATTAGTGCTGTAATCGTCATCATGTGCAGCCACCCGCAGGAAACTGGTTCCAACCATAGTGTCCTCTCGCAAGAAATCTGTTAAATTAAAATTTACCGGAAACACTGTTGGGCTGATGCATGATCAGAAAAAGGTATTTGACTTTTTAGGATCATATCTTTGAAATCATACATGAGAGGAACGAATGGCAGCCACTCACATTCGTAGCGCAAGTTCTCAAATTTGGGGCTGTTGTCGTTCTCATCCAGGATAAGAATGTTGAGTTGGCAGATGCCGATGAGGGGGTCTGCCGCCTGGTCCGTGGCAGTCACCGTTACCGCGCACTCTCTCTGCCTTTCGCGATCAAACTTCATTGCCGTTATGATAACACCTGTAAGAGAACTTTTGTTACCATGGAGATTTTGTTCGCCGATAATTAAACAACAGCTGAATCACAGCGATATAAAATTGACCAGCTTCTCCAAACATCTCCTTCTCCACAAACGCAGCTCTAAAACTGTATATTTATAGTACTACAAACAATTCAATTGATCATAGTATCATAGTGAGGCTACATCTGCATATAATCCTATACATTAATGAATACATAGTGGATATTTTGTTAAGGAAACATCTTGACACACATTAGATGCGTGTATTGATGGGAAATATTTCTTCATCCCTGTACCTGAGTTCACCTCATTGCCAAATCTTTACAGCTGCCTGTTTGATTTTCAAAAGTCATCTCAAATGTTCCTCACGTTTTCTCCCACTGCAATGCACTCATATTTTCTCTCTTTATTCTCGTCCATAAAAGGCACGCTGATTGATGTCCAATGAACAGTTACATTTCATAAAGCATTCCATTTCTTTAAAAAGGGGGCTTGAGACGACATATTTAAATGCTGTCTTTTCTTTCCATTTGAGAGTTGGCACATTCTGAAAGGCTATGATTAAAGTGAATTAAACTCAAGTTTGAATTCATGAAAATACTTCAAGGCTTGAATTCCATAGCAAGTGGCAACCAGAGAGAGAGAGAGAAAGAGAGAAAGAGAAAGAGAGAGAGAGAGACAGAGATAAAAAAAGAGATTCAACAGAGAACTAATGAGATTACTAGAGAGTGCTTAATGTGAAATATTAAAAAGGTTGCAATAACCAGTCACCTTGTACCCAAAAATATAAAACGTTCTGTTTAAAGTCATGTGGCGGCTCAACTCTTTCCAAAAGTTCTCCAAATGACTTTTGATTGCATTCGGAGGTATGACAATGAAGACACCTTCATACATTCACTGCAGTAAATTGCTCATTAATGTTAATACCTGTTTCTGGATCAATGCTGAAGGCAGGAACAGTGCTGTCTTTATGCATGAACCCGTATGTTACTTTTCCGTTGGCTCCTTCATCAGCATCTTCTGCGTGAACTTGCAGTACAAACGTTCCTGCGGGCTTATTTTCCAGAACGGAGGCTCTTTCCTTATATTCCTGACACTGTGAGGAACCGGAAAATGGAGAAAAAGAGGGAGAAAATGGAAACCAGAGCCAGATGTCAAAGGATAAGCAGGGCTACAGCAGTTATATAGCAGACACTTTTCTATACAAAGCCACATACGGTAAGCTTATTACAAAGACTGTCTCCAAGGGGCGACTTTAGCTGAAGCGGCTTTCCTAAAGGCCCTCTGGGGACAGCCAAACTCAGCAACTTTCTAGCTTTATGAACCTTTAACCTTTGCTTTACTAGCCCAGGTCTTTAAACACTAAGCTGAAACCACACTAGTGGTACAAAGCAACCGAAAATCAGCCACAAGAGAAGCAATGAACGGAGAAAAGTCAATAGATAGACAGAACCTCATGGCCACTGCAAGCTTCATCGAAGACAAAAGATATTGTGGTTTTAACCAAGGAAACTGGACCAAATAACAATAACAGAGATACTAAAGCAACGTGAGACGACTAGGATAAACAAAGCAAACATTGTGGATTGAACATGCATCGAAGGTATGAGGGACAGGGAAGAGGCAGATTAATGCTCATTTCTTTGGTTTGGTTAAGATTAATCTCGGTTTTATAAATGAAGCACTCTTGAATCAATCCCATCCCACCGAATCTGTGAAGACGTCTGGAATAAGCTTGGATAATTTAGCCATGCTTCACCACCCACACTCCTTCATCTTCCTCATCTGTGTGTAAATGTAATCATTATACAAAGAACTAAAGAATAAAAACTGGGCCTCCACTTTATCATTAGTTTCCTCATTTTAAGACAGTTGGTACTCCAGGAGAACAAATACAGTAAGTAAATCCATTTAAAACACATGGCAAGTATTCCCAAATCGGTCCACCAGTGTTTCCTTTGATGGCCACTTCTGACACTTAATTAATAACAAGGGACCTGCTTCTATCCGTGATGGTCGCTTTCATCCTCCTGCTAACTAAAATACAGCCCTTAACTCTGTGTTGTTCAATCAGTCAGGTGAGCGTGAAATCCCATAAGGTCGGAAGCGCAGACATCAAGGCCTGTAACCCTTCTGAGCCCTTCTCCAAAAACCTGGCACTAAAACACACAGGCCCTCAGCCTACAAGTAAGACCTTCTCAAAGGAGCTCAGTGGCCACTGTTCACAAGTCACACAGAATGGTTTGGTATTCTAGAACACAAACATGACGAAGAACAGGAGAGATGTTCAGGTGGGAGTTAAAAAAAACACAACAGAGGAATTTACTTCTTAGTTACAAGCCCTCTTTTCTACATAAAAGAACAGACAGAGGGATTCTAGGAAACTGCGTCAGGGAGGAGAAAGAGAAATACAGGTGAGTAGTGGAAGCATGTGGGAAAGATAAACAGATTGCGAAAAAAAACGAAAAAGAGTGCAGAACTGAGAACTGAGAGACTGCAAAACAGATGAGTTAAAAAAAGGGTAAAAAAATGTCTGAAGCTGTTCAGTGTATGAATGCTTTATTTATTAATTTCGTTTTGAGAAGTCTTGCTTTGCAGTCTTTCAGCTGAGCAAGACCTGTCTCTTCCGCTTCCCTGTGCTAGCTCAAAAAACAAAGAGATGTCTTTCGTCTCTTCGGGAGAGAAACTTAAACGAAATGCTCCACACACAGCTGAGGAGAACTTTTTAAGTATTAAACGCTGGCCCACAGCCAAGCATCCCATCACCTCACTGTGGGGCCTGGGGAGATTAAGACCCTTTAAAGATCTCCAGCATAGCACTCAAACTATATTTACTGAAGACATCAGGAGATGAGTAGACTCAAAATGATTCAGCACAGATTTCAAAGACTTAATTAAAACAGTCTTCCAATGATCAAGAAACAGCACAGGTTGCCCTGCTAATAATATCTCTTGAGAAAATAGGAGAGGGGTTGATAAGTAGGGGGAAAAAGTTAAAAAAGAGATACCAAATATTTAAATAGAATGAAAGCAGAGAAAGATGGAGGGTGAGGAAATGAAAAGTGCAGTAGACAGCTACTCCTAATAGTGCTAGTAATTTTTACAGAAAGAATTATAAGAAACAAGAAAAAAACATTTACGTTTATGCATTTGGCAGATGTTTTCATCCAAAGTGACATACAGTGCATTCAAGGTATACATTTTTATCAGTATGTGTGTTCCCTGGGTATCGAACCCACAACCTTTGCTCTGGTAACGCAATGCACTCAGTTGAACTAAAGAAGTTATTGGAAGTATGGAAAACGATATAAAAAGGGGAACCCAACCAGAAAACAAGATCTAGTGAATAAAGCGAAACCAACGATAAGAAGAAACGAATGATTTG
>JAZGTJ010017202.1:0-12197 GCA_036877575.1 Botia almorhae
CTCCACTAACAACTTCGCAATGATGTTTTTGATATATGATACGTAACGATAAAAAAACTTTCTACTAACGTTACTGCAGGACAAACTGGACAGTTTGTTGTACAATGAAATGCTTTGCTTTCCACTGTGAATGTCTGACGCCAAAAAGAACAGAAAACATAGAAAAGAAGTAGAATAACTAGAAACACATTTACAAATATACAAGCAGTGCAATATAATACAGCAGAGCTGTGAGTCATTGTTGTGAAGTGGGTTCCTCTGGTCAGCCTCTGGGTTCAACCTGGTCCACCGTCTCCATGTCGTGCTGACTGAACGACACAGTCCAGTTTCTCCAGTGAATCGAGGCCTGTGGTTTATCTTGTGTTCTGCGGGTACGAAATGCACAATAGCTGCTTGCAAATAATGGAAAAATTATTCCGATGTTTTTTGTCATCTGAGGACAATGTATTGCGTCTTTCATTTCCTTTCTGTCGGCTACAAACAATTTTAGGTTGTTAAGAACATTTCTCTAATGTTTCCATTAAGTTAAAACAGCCACACAAAAGCCTTCAGAGTTTAGATCACGGGCGCTTCATGTCATTTCTGAGAGTTTCTTGTGTTTGTTTGTACATGCAGCACAGATGACATCTGTTGAATGAATCTTTTCAGCTGACTGCATCAGGACTGAATTTGTGCAGTAAACCCAATAAAACCTTCTGTGCGAGTCTAAATGAAACCTGTGTCTGTTCTTCAGGTGCAGCTGTGCTTTCTGAGGACAGAAGAGAAGTGATGTGGCCTAGCCTTCCATGAGTTCATCATCTCAAAACAAACACACCTTCTTTCCACCCTAATTTCCAATCTGCCCAACACACTTCATCGGAAAAAGTCCAGTGACCCTCAGAACAGGTACGTTTTATGACGGATGTGTAACAGTGCTGAACAAGGAGAACAAATTCACTACACATGCACAGTTGGCGGGCACACCAGAGTTCCCCGTGGGCTCCCGTGCCAATAAAAGAAACTCACACACGCAGCCTTACCTCATACACTGCCAAAGAGCTCAAAACTTCCACAACTGAATTAAACACAGAGGAGTTTCACCTGCTGTCCTCCACTAAATCAGGCATCATCTCAGATGCCCGTATAGTGTTACAACAGGTCATATCATAGCAGCACTTCACCTCTGTTGACTCTGACATCTCGATGGTTTATTATCTGGTAGAAGAACTTCCAGCAGGTCTGTCAAACTGCTGGTGTGCACCACATGGACCTCAGTGATCCTCCAGACCTCCACCCATAACCTTCATGCCCCTCTCCTTACATTTACATTTAGGCATTTGGCAGACGCTTTTATCCAAAGCGACTTACATTGCATTATACTACACATTGATCATTATACATTGAGTATGTGCAATCCCTGGGATTGAACCCATGACCTTGGTGTTGTTAACGCCATGCTCTAACCACTGAGCTACAGGAAAGCTTTCCTCCTTTCCTCTATGCCCACCAGTAACCAGTTAACAGGGAACATTCTCAGAATGTAACGTTCTCAGATTGTTAGCTGGGTGGTCTTACTCCTTCTCTCTCCCATTCTTATCCCCTTGTGCGTTCTGAGGTTTGATAAAATATCTGCACCACACCTACGTTCGAAGATTTTTGTCTGCATGCGTTTATTTGCGCCCGTGTGTTTGCACGTGTGCACAAGCGCTTGTTTGGTTTGGGCACGAACACCAGTCCACTTGCTCTCTGGTGTTTGTGAATAAAAGGTTTACAAAGAGCCTTTTATGGAGCGCTGAAGGGCTGTACGTGACAAATCCTTCTTTCTCTGCGTTCCTTCGCCGCAATATTTCTTTAATCTCCCACAGGAACGACCACTCCTTGCATGCCACGCGAAGAATAAGACTTTCCGTGCCCATTCCTCAAACAGGACCTGGTGGAAACCACTCTAGAGAAGGTAGATGTTAGAGGAAAACATCTACCAGCAAGCTCTCCAAACTGTTGTGTTTATAAAAACATCTAAAATGAGCCGTTAAACCGGAAGTATCTTTCAATTCTGGCAATTCTTTCACGACCTGAACTTTAGCAACAGGAGGCGAGAAACGCCTCGAATTATGAGAGAAAGAACTTTTAAAATTATAAGTCCCATGATGGGAATAGCTTTAATACAATAATGGCTTTGAAAGGCTATTCATAGCTATGCTGTCAGAGTACCAAAAAATGCAGGCACACTCCCAGGCCCCGGACGGGAGAGAGAGAGGGAGGGTGTCTGTCTGCGTCGGACAGAGATGAAGCAAGACAGTCCAAACCTCACCCACTAAAACATGCTTGCTAAACTCAGCACAAAGGACACGGCGAACGAGCCGGAATTACACACCGCGCACACATAACGACTGATATTTCAACTTACTGTAAAAACACTCGTCACAAAAACAACTAAAACGCACATTTAATAAACGACATGAAAGTGGCATCTGATGAATGCCATATAAATAATATCCACAATATTTCTGCAGTTTAATAAAGTGTTGGGAGTTTAAAATCGTCTTGAGAACGTGTCGTCGTCTGTAACTAGGCAACTACAGCAAACTGTAAACACACGGATTTGGAAAAGCGAGCTGTATAAATTTAGATCGGAAACACGTCAAAGCCGAGTGTGAACAGTCAACGCTTAAATCGATAAAGCCTCGAAAAAATGCTTATTATTACACATTTCTATTCAAGTTGTGATCCATAACTTCTCTCTCTTTAGCGCCATCTCTGTTTACAACATAGAATTACGCATACAATGCCTAAAAAACCAAACACACAAAACAAACATCTCATGCAACACACCACGAGTCAGTTAACAAAACTAGTAAAACTCTGATCCTAGATCTGTGTTTCCAGATATGTCAAGTAACGAGAACTTTACCTGTGCCAAAACCTCAGGGGTCAGATCAGTTCTTGCATTCATCACGTAAACACAGGAGGAGCGTAAGAGCTGATCTGTTGTCAGCAGAAGGTCTAGATGGCCCACGGGCCTCCGCAGTAGAAAGAATGGGTTCCCTGTCTCTCAGTCCCAGCATCAGCCTGAGGTCACCTCCTCTATCGCTCCATAAATAACAGGGTGTGCCTCTCTTTACCAGCCTGGCTCACTGCCCGCCATTGTGCCACAGCGGCCAGAAGAAGAGTCTGACTGAGCTGCCTGGAAACCTGAAGGGTCTTACCAAGCATTGGCACAATGCTCCACACGCAGAGCAAAAGAACAGGGTGAACACAGCCGCCCGTTTCACAGGAAACATTTGGACGCTGAGAAAGAGAAAAGGTGGCTGGCTTCAAAGTCAAATGCAAGAGAGAGCGAGAGAGAGAAAGTAAAACAGAGAAACACGTACATGCAAGCAATGAAAAAAACGAGAGAGAATGAAAGAAAAACAAGAGAGAAAGAGAGAGAAACAAATGCAGGCAAGCAATAAAGAAAACGAGAGAGAGAGAGAGAGAGGGAGAGAGAGCATGGACAAACAAATCAAGCTGTATTCTATGGCGATATGTTCCATAAAGTAGAATCATCGTCCCACATTGACTGACATTAATCTGCAAGGGTTGAGGCTCTGAATAAACTCATTTCGAGGGGAACTCGTGGTAACACTTTTCACAGGACGCACAATATATGTATATGAATACGCTCATTTTTCAGCGGTAATTCACAGATCTTTCCAGTGGGACCTTTAGTGAAGAAATGCCTGAGAGGAGAGCCGTCCAAAAACACTTCTCTAAAACAAGAGCTGCTTTATCACGGCCTGTGACGGTTTTCCCCGTCAGAAACCACTAACAGAGTCTGAGCCCAGAATCGGCCCCAGAGTACAAGAGTGACGTGTGTGAGAGAGACACGAGAGTTTTCAGACACTTAACTGTACATTCAGTGCCAAAACACTGTATATACTGTATATATATACACTGTATAAGGTCTCAGTGTGTTGAGTGTTCGCTGAACATTTATATATGAAACGCCCCTTAACATGGGCAACATAAGGTTGGCAATTTCGGAAAGGCTAGCAATAGTTTTGAAAGCATAACATCCCGCCCTCTCCTCAGAGCGCTCTCCAAATCCACACCCCCTCTAATAGTGTGCAAAGACTTGCAAATACATAGTTTGACAGGCAAGTATGACATCCTACTTGGGCCGAACGCAATGATTGGACGAACATTTTATGGTTCGGCGGCTTCCACAGAAGATATAATATGTTTATACCATTCTACTTAGCGATTGCTATCAGGACGCGAAGAGAAAGAGGTTTCAAACCCTGTCTTTAACAGAATGTGTGCGTGTAAGAGAGAGAGAGAGAGAGAAAGAGAGAGCATGTCGGGAGAGCGATTAACACATTCAACATCTGTTCTTCGACCTGGTCTCTCATTTCTCCTTTAATAAGAGTCCAGAAAACACTCCTGACAGAGGTGTAGCCACCCTCACACATATCCACTTTCTGAGCAATCATCATTGTTTTGAAGGTCGTTGTTTTGCTTGGCCTCATTCCAACAAAAAAAACTGTAGCCAGACACACACAACAGCATCAAGACCAGAAGTTTCTTCAACCGGTCGCATCAAACCAACGTGCGATGAGACAGAACTGTGCTTCTACTTATTCACATAACAATATTTATAAACTGAGGGAAGAACGTGTCGCCTAATTAATATTCATGACCCAGACTGATTTATGAAGTTCAGGTGTCCCTCCCACTTTTAAAATCATTCCAACAGTCTCGGAACGGTTCCCGATTCTTTACAAGATTAAACTGAAAATATAATTACATTTAAAACACGATGACAGTTGATTCTGACTTTGACGTAAACAACAGGTGATTGGAAGCAGTAAGGAATCTCGAGTCCCGCTGGGAAAGATTGAAAAGGAAAAAAGGTGTGGAAAAAAAGAGTGTGCGCAAGATGAAGACATTCCAGGCCGATCCAGAAAGTGTGTGGAACATGAGATTTGGCTCCTTCTGCTCCTGAAGGAAAAACAACAGACATCATGGCAACTGGAGCAAGGAAAGAAAACTGAAAGTAAGTCACACGGTTGTGTAGGAATGAACAGATAAGAGAAGAAACCACATTCCTGAGAGCCGAATAAAAAGGTCACACAGAAATCTGAGGTGAGACGTTGTAATTGTAATGGACTTACAGTGGACACACACTCTGAGCTATTAGAAAACAGTGTGAAACGCATGACCTCAATCAAACTGAAAACATGTCAAGTATTTATCATGAGGTTTTTTCCTTTGCTGAAACATAGTAATGTTTCCCATCGGCTTACTGTACAGACGTTTGTTCCACTGCGTGTGTTTATACATATTCAATGTGAAAATTAATACCAAATGCCAAAACCCAGTGTGAACACAATTCAGAACATCCATTCAAAAACACACAGACACACACAGACATATATACACACATATACACACACACACACACACACAAACACATATACATTCATTCAAACACACAGACACTCACACACACACACACACACACACACATACAGACAGACACAGACAAACACACACAGACAGACAGACAGAGAGACACAGACACTCACACACACACACACACACACACACACACAGTTATCCCAAGCTTTGCTTTCATTCCACAGCAATCAGTCAGTGGGTCACAGTGTCAAGAAACCGTCAGTGGCCTCAATGAGACGAGCAGCAACAGCTGCCATTCCCTCAGAAACATCTTCATCTCATCTCATCTTATCTCATCTGCCATCTTCACCTCATCCCAGCAGCCTCAAACCCTTACTGTCTTTTGAGTGTGTTTCCTCGAAATTAAATCATTATTATAAATCACTGTCAATAGGTGTAAGGGAAGTAGACCTTGTTTATCTGTTATGTAGTTGCTCAATAACTGATTTTTGTCCGTTTTTAACTGCCCAACAGTTTCATCTCACATAACACCTTCTCGGTAACGGAGGCATTTCAGCAACACAACAACACTGATATGTAGCTCATTAATAAAGAATCTGAGTCGCAGTTTTCTGTCACTCACAAAAGACAGAAACCCCCTCAGTGGCTTTGTCTACTGTTTGCCACGGATCTGAGCTACCACTCAACAACACACTAACTGACTAACTGACACATCATCATCCCCCTGAAGTTCTTTTATCCGTCCACACACACACACACACACACACACACACAGTTTTTATCTTGGGCTCAGAACACAGCTCAGTGTTACAGCAGAGCTGAAACAAACTCACCCCCGCAGGAACAAAGTGCTTATCTGAATGTTTTCCTTTCCTATCTCAGGTCAGTGGTGCATGCTGGGACAAACTCTGTCCTTCATCTGCCCTGACCTCATACACGGGGACGAGAAGATGGGCGTGAAGCATCCAGACTGACGGTTAGGGTGGTTTTTCCTGAGAGTTAAGACCCTGGAACCTGAGCTAACCTGGAAGTGACAACTCGGCTAGGCAGGGAACGTTCTTAGAATGTTGTCTATCGAACGAAACATTCTTTTTTTAACGTTATACATCATATCAAAAACGTTATTCTTAAGTAGTTAGTGAAATGTTTTTAAAGCGTTAGGGAATTTTAAAACAATGTTTGCATAACATTCTTATAACCAAGCATAAATAATAATACAAAGCTAAAACTCTGAACATCTAGAGATAGAACTTTCCAAATAACGTTTTGGTTACTTAATGGAAACATTAGGGGAACGCTCTTACGCAGTGGAGGAGAATAAAGCTGCTGGCTCGTTGCTCCTTCATGTGTGAGGAGAGACAGAGGAGCGGGGGTGGTGAGAGACACAGAGAGAGAGACACAGAGAGAGAAAAGGTGAGAGAGACAGCGTGAGCGAGAGAGTGACAAAGGCTTCATTCAGACTCGGGCCGAGGGGAAAGTGAGACAGCGCTAACTCTGTGTGCCGAGCCACAGCTACTGCCCAACTGACTCTAAAGTTCCATTGTGCCTTCAGACTCTTAAAGGTGTGACACACAAGACACGGGTCACACTGCAACTGAATCAACAGCCCCTGACCTACATTTACAGATGAGGCCCGTGTGAACGCACTGATTCAGCAACCAATGAAATGCCAAAGAAATCAAACAAACAAATGCACGGAAACACGAACAACAATTAAGCAAGGTGCAAATAAATGAAAGCGGTTACACAAAGAGTCAGTTGGTCCATATCTCTCTCTCTCTCGCACACACATTAACACACGGCTAATCCCACACATAACACAGATCAACAACATGACTTCAGCGTTTGGTTACTTCATCATTCTTTGATCAGCACAGCTTATTAAACTCACTTAAATATCCATTCTGTGCTATCAGAACAACATCTCTCTCTGCTGGTGGACATTCCCACAAACATCCGAAAGTGATCAATCACGTCTCGGACATGAACTGGGAGAAACTCCATCTTTTGATGGAGCTCCAGAAACAGCAGGACACGCGCTCTCCAAACAACGGCTTTCTCCTCCAGAGGTGAGAAGCCATTTTTGAAGTATAGCCAAGAAGACGCGCAGATGTTGTCTTTGTTTTAGTAATGTTCAACGAGAGGCGACTTAAAAAAACATGAAACCACTTCCTAGTGCACTTGGCAGTGAATGACTTTAGTGAGTTGAGGTGTTATTACAGCAATGGAAGCGTTTGTGCGCGAGAACTCAATGTACGACTCGTAATCCAAAACACTTCTTGGAGTGCTTGGAGAAAAATATTAATATCTGGGCCACAATTCGACACCATTCTGATTCATTATGTTTGGTGTATCGCCTCTTTGTACGTTTTTTACATGCACTGGTCTTTTATTATTCTGAGTTTGGCAGAATTTATTTAAATGATTGCGTGTGCGAGGTGAAGAATCATCTTTCATCCTCCACTGAAGCTTGACATCTTTCATCAGACGGCTCTATTAGCACCTCGATCGCCAAAACGGAACAGTCCCGCTTTCCGAAAAGAACAATAGCGGATGTGATGGTGTCGGCAACCTTTGGACCGAAGTTCATCTGAATTGATCCATCACTGTCACAGCAGACATGAGGGGATGGAGGTGCGAGGGCGGGACCTCACTGTGGCTTATTTACGACCCGTCACGCCTCGCTTTCCGCTCGTTTATGAAAAGGACTATAGCGAGCCATTTGAGGGTGACGTGACCTTGTCCCCTCAGCTAATCCCCCCACAACCTCCCCCCCGACTCCCCTCCCTGTGAGCCAAAAAGACTTTGATTGACTGGTTGAGCCCAAATGTTGGATATAGGGTCGGTCGAGGAGAGTTTGGTGGTGGCTTTGATGTGGTCAGAACCCCTGCAGAACACAGATGAGGCCTAAAAACGGACTTCCTGATTATCATTTGCCACGTGTCTTCAGAAGATCCTGAGAGACCACAAACTCTTAATCAGAGAAACAGTAAACGAATAATTACCCCACAACATAAACGACTCCATATATCTAATCAGTGACAATTCGACACGGTTCTAATCTCAACCGACATGCTTCATCGTTCCTATTCTGTTCAGCCATTTACTGAGAGAACAAACACACAGCCACACGAAAGTGCTGATTAGACCCAGCGCACAATTTTAGGTTGTACGAATGTTTCCATAATGTTTCCATTAAGTAACAAAAACATTTAAGCGGTATTTTGAAAGTTCTAGGAATGTTCAAAACGTCCAGTTTTTTAGATGTTGTATTAAAATTTTTGCATAGTTATAAGAATATTTTTTTAATTCTGTACAATTTTTAAAACGTTCCACTAAAAACTTAAGAATAACGTTTTTGATATATTATGACATGTAACATTAAAGAAGTTCTGCTAAAGTTACTGCAAGAACGTTTTTGATAACTTTGCGAGAACGTTAGCCAACATTCTGAGAACACACTTCCTGCTAGCTGAGGAAGTTCTGTTACTCCGGCTCTGTTAAGGGAACATGTGGAACCACTGGTGAGTGTTTGTGGTGGAGGGGCTCGGCCAATAAGACCCCAATATCTCTCCCACCATCAAAGACTCTCAGCTCAAGGCAAAGGCAACAGGAGCCAAGCTCACATTCCTGTCACATATCAGATCCTTCCCACACCCTTAACCAGCTGTGGCCCTCAGCCCCACTCACACAAACTGCCTTTTATCAGCTAATGCAAGAAGCCATGTATTTACTTCATTAAAGTCGATGGCAGTAACAGTGGTAAAAGAAAGCCATACCTGTAAGCTGTGAAGAGTCCCTCACAGCAGTCGAGACTGGATGGCTTTTCATTTTGGGAAGTTATTCAGTGATAAGCAGCGTGCTGTTACTGAATAACAGAAATGAGGAACTAATCCCATCTTACAGAGATTTATTTAAACGGAAAGGAAAACCTGGACTGAACTGGAAGCTTCACACAAAATAGATTTTGTTTTTTTAAATGTATTTTTAGCAATAAAGTATAAAGCATAAAAGACAGAGCTAACAGTCTTTGTATTGTATTGTAAGTATTTGTTCCGAAACTGTGTTTAAACTGCGTTCGGTTTTAAAAAATTGTGTTTGTTTGTATTGTGTTGGAGAAAAACAAGAAATCTATGTTAATATGGAAACTGGATAAAATAATGTTTATTTAAAATATTTTACAGCAAATTTAAAATATTTTCAAATATATCAACGATGATATTGAATAACGATTTCTGATTTAGTTTTGTTATTCACCATGTTTCATGGCATTACTGGTTAAATGACTGAAAAAAAATTAACCAAAAACCATTAAAAAAAAAAACATTTTATTATAAAAACGTTGTCATTTATTCTAAAGTTGTAATGTTTTTTACATACCTGCAGGGAAAATTATTGAAAACTTCCGGAATACTGACTGATAAATAAGTGTGTGCTGTGTGGAAAAACCGTGTGTGTTGCCCGAACAAACCAAAACTGTGTTTCACCTCAAAACTCCAGGGCCTGAGAATAAGTTCCACCAACCAATCAGAAGAGGGGAGAGAACTGACTGGAGTGCCATGTGGTCTACATAAACTTCACAGCAGAAAGAGAGAAATGCAAGGAAATGCACAATGTTTCCATCTCCGCTCAGAAATGAGGACAAAAAAAGAGAGGGATTCTGAGGGAGGGATGACTAATAAAGTGGTGTGAGGGTAAAAAAGGGAACAGTGAGTTTTCTCTACATAAAATCAGCTTCCTTCTCACATGTTCCTCATATTTCATCAGCATAGTCAGTTTCGGTGTTTGTCTGGCACAAACATGGAAAAAGGAAAAGCATTCTTTGTAAGCAGAAGCTTTGAATTTTTCTCCTCAATTTTAACATTTCAGATGCAACAAATGTTTTGTTGACATTTGACAAGCTGCTGTACAGGCTGGCTAGGCAGATTCGGAGAAGCTAGCAAAAGCAAGCTAGCATTGAACACATAACATCCCGTCCTCCATTCGGAACGCTCTCCAAAGCCACGCCTCCTCCAACAGTGCACAGAGGAATGCAAATACATAGTTGTAATGCAATGCAATGATTGAACGAGCAATTTATGGACCTGCGCCTTCCACAGAATAATAATGTTCTGCTTAAAATTTCTGTTACAGAATTCACATTCCAACTAAATGGATCACGGTCACAATACTTTACAGCCTCTGTTTGTGCTGATTTCATTGCATTTTCTCGCTGGCTGTAGGACATCATGACTCGTGTGGAATTTAAGTTGAGCATGAGATGAACACCCGGGGGAGTGTTGTGTCTAGCCCTGGGCACCAGGTCCTGAAAGTCGCTGCTTGAGATAAATGTCTACTGAGATCTGTAAGTGTTTTGAAATAAATGTCCTCTGGGTGTGATGGTGGGAGATAGCAGAAGGATTCCATGCAAACATGAAGGTTGTGCTTTGCCTGCAGATCAGATGGAAAAACTATCAGTGTGACTCTCACTGGAACCATGTGCCACTGAAGGCTCCTAGAGGCAGAGATAAACAATGGAACCCAACACTGGGAGAACCTCTAAATCTCATATTAATAAAGAAATCCAAATAAGGTTCTTACACAGGTAAAATGAGTTGACAATGATTCACACACACGGACCAGCGAACAGGAAATGTTCTCAGAACGCTTTAAGATTCTCTAAAGGTTCTCTTGACCCTTCTCTCAACAACATTCTTGGAGTCACATTAATAGAACGTTTTATTAATGTTAAATGTATATTGAAACTGTCATTCTTAAGTTGTCAGTGGAACATTTTAATTTTAGAATTTTTTAAAAAGTTCGAAAAAACTTTAAAGAATTACAAAAATCTTAATGTTCTTATAAGCAAGCAATAATGTTAATACAACAGCTAAACATTTTTAATGTTAGTAGGACTTTTAAAATAACATGTAACATTTTTGTTACTTAATGGAATCGTTGGGGAAACACAACAAAGCCAAACCGTTTACTTGGGATACACGGATAACGTGTCACACAAAGCATGGGTTTCAGGTTAAACAGTTACACGACCAGCCAAAGAATATGATTGGTCGTGATCCGGCCCCGAAAGCAGGGGGCTTGCAACTAGTTTACTAACAATTAACCTGACACCTGTTAAATCCTTCTCACCCACTGTTTCACTTAAATCAAAGGAAACCGGTCAGTATTACAACACAACAATACTGACACCTCTGAAACACCCTGTGATTTCAGGTATAAGACCTTCACACACCTGCAAAGGCTTGTTACACAAATCCACCTTTTGAAAAACGTCATCTCAGAAATCCAGAGTCACACAAGCAGTTTTTTGTTCTTTCAGACGGCATTTCAGTCCTGCTGGTGAATCATTGAGAAACAGTGATTAGGTCACATGACATGGAAATGTCAAAGGCCTGGGACTGATAAAAAGGACAATACCAGTTCTGAGTGCCAAGTATTAAAGCGCATTAGATTAATCACAAAGTTAAGAAGATGTCTTACACTAAACATACAGACAGAACAGACACAGTGTATGCACAGCGTTTTGAGTACCAACGGAACGAGGCTCTTTTCTCTCTCAGATCAACATAAAATACCAGCCTCCCCCACATCACTGGTTTAGGCGAGTCTGGGAGAGTGACCTGTGGGGGTCCTGTCCCCCAAAACGTGTAAATTCAAGAAGGGAGTAAAAAGGGAGTAAAAAAACATTCCCAATCCCACTGTGAGCACAAAAACATCACCTTCCAAAATGTGTTCGTTAAAGATACTTTAATAGGAATTAACGTTATCGTTAAAGTCAGCGCGAACCAAAAGTTGCAAGCGACTTCAGTGTTGTGAAG
>JAZGTJ010017203.1:0-12197 GCA_036877575.1 Botia almorhae
ACTGTCGACAGTTTTATGGTTTATACAATTTATTTTATTGGATTAAATAATATGCTGAATGACAGTTAAACATTTACACCCGAAATTCACCGAAAATTAAAAACAAGAACAGTTAAAGCAGGAAGTCAAACAAAAGGTTAAGTACAAAGTGCAGCAAATGTTAATCATTTCGTAAGGCAAACATTGTGGAAAAAAAATAAACATTTTATTCATTTATTATTATGATTTGTTATTTTGCTGCTTATAAAACTAGACGGATGCAGTTGACAATAATAGAAAACAAAAAACAAGTGACGCATAAAATAGCTACTCTGCTGTCCTCAGTTAAAATGCTGATGTCATTTTAGCAGAACTTAATGATGTCACAGATTCATGAAAACTGCATATTACAGGACCTAAAGTGTTTCTCACCGTGTCTATAATTGAACTCAGTGCGGACTGACGGTTAAAATTTACTGGCAATCAGTTCAAGGCCACACTGAAGCTGCAGAGTGTGATTTGGGGAATAGCTGCAGGCAGACAGTCAAGGCAGGGATTAGAAAGGATAAGCTGATTTTATGCCAGCGTTTAACATATTGAGCCATCAAAGTGGGATTCTAGGAACTGTGTTTTTGCTGGTTAAATAGCGTTCTGCAAAGCTCAGGCAGTTTGAAGCTTGAAACATATCCCAAACAGGTTCATGAATACAAATGTGTCTGCTGCATGAGCTCGGCTGCATTTCACCCTCAGTGTCTGCGGTTTGCGTTTGCAGAATATGCATAAAATATGTTTCCAGCCTGACGTTTACTGAAAGAACTAAAGAACAATCCTGCCGACACAAGCGTACTGACAGTAGAGATACATTTACATACAAATAAATTGTGTTTTTGATTTCTGGAAGAATATGGATTTTCTTTACAAGACATTTTTTGTGTATTTTTAAAGTTTTGGTTTGTTGCTGTTACAGGGTTGTAGTCTTAGGAATACTGGACACTTTCAGTACAATTAAATACAATCAACACACAAGCCCATAATTTATTAAAGTAAAAAAGTGCATATTTGTAATATAATAATCTTATTGCTATAGTAACAGTTCCACAGCCTCATGCTTCGTTGGAATAATTGATTAGTATTAGTGATATAATCGTACATATCGTAATTTTATTAATGCACTATGGATTATTATTGCTGTATAGAGATGAAGGGAGACGGTCACCTCTGAGTTTAAATACATCCCCAGCACTTATCAAGATATAGCTCTTCATCTTGGCTAGTTAAAACAAGAGAGCGGTTACCACACTCCTCCCAGCGAGAGATCCTACCATCCTCCACCAGGACGAACTTCCACTCCACCTGGCTCTCCACAGGGAGGGGGATGGTATTGGCCCAAAACCCATCCTTGGCTTTGTGGAGTGGAATGAAGCTTTCCCAAGCCCCCAACTCCTGCAAACTCCCTGTAACCGCTACCAGCTGACTAGAAGAGTATGTAATGTAGTGAATTCTAAAGGTAACATGAACCAGTTGTGGCAGGGGCTGAACAGTAGCTACGCGTTTACTTGCCAGTTCTTCATCTTCTTTGACTAAACTGTCCTTCAGTTGTCCTAGTGTGACACTCGTTTCCAACTCTTCTTTTCCTCCATTTGTGTGCGTTTCATCCGTGGATGATGCAGATGCAGAACAAGCTCCAGCTGAGGTCGGTGTCAACCAGGGAAGATCTCGCAACTCTGGTCCACCTACATTTAGCCACTCGTTATTGTCCATAATGGCGTCCATGATGCTAATCTCATTCTTTTCTCGTTTCTTGTCCGTTGATGCGCCTTCATCGTCTGCTTTCCTCTCACCAGACTCTCGTGAAAGGCTCATCATCTGTGTGGAGGATCCACAGATGAAGGAATGGTCAGTGTGGAAGCCCAAGTAGTTCTGGTGCAGAGGCGGGTTGGGGTAGTCAAACCTGTTGCCGTGGCATTGGTGCTTGCTCAGAGTCTCCATATCTGCGGTTCCACAGTGAAACCATGGCTTTATTTTTTCCGTCATATTCATCTTCTTATCATAGCAACAGCAATCAAAGTCATTTGTCCGGGGAAAACGCCAATCACAATCCACATCCTCTGTGATTGGTGCTTTGTGTTCGGCATCAAATCGGATCTTAGCATGATTGGATGGGTCTGCCGCTTGGTCTGTGAAAGAATTGCTTTGAGTAGTGAAGTCGTGACCGTGCAAGTCTTCCTGAGGTTTACGCGTGAGAACATCTTGATGTCTCTCATTAAAGATCTCCTGAGCGCTTTCTGTTTCAGATGGCTCATCTGTGTCTACACTCAACCCGGTCTCGGACATGTCATGATCTCTCAGATTTTCCTCCATTTCCTCCTTGACTGCTTCCTCAGTCTCCGGTTGGCAGTCTTCATCAACATCAGGCAAAGCCTCACAGATGTCTCCCACACCTTCTCGACCAGCATCTCCAAGCTCAATGTGGTCCTCACCCTCCGCGTTATCCTCAGGTTTGTCAGGATCCATTTCCATGCTTTGATCCAGATCAGAGCCTGCTCTGTCTTCTGATTCAGGTTCTGGTTCTGTTAGGAGTTCATCTGTGATCTCCTCCAAATCTTTGAGAGTGGTTTCATTTAGGTCTTTCTCTGAGACCTCAGTGGGAAGGAGTATGTTGTCGCTTTCTAAGAGGTCTACATCATCTCTAGACTCAGATGCACTGCAACATTTCTTTGGTTTTCCTTCCTGATATTCTCCTACAAGACCGTGATAAACATTAGAAAGCATTAAAAAGCAATTCCACTTCATTTTTTGTCACTGTACCTGTTCTAACACTCAAACAGCACCAGTGTGTTACCATGGTTTCTAGACATAGCACAATGGTAATGTTATGTGTTTGGAACATGTACCTTAGTATTTTTTGTGGTAAATTGGAATGTACTGTCAATATCATGGCACATTGTAAACATTTAGCACTGGTTGTATATCAGATGCCTTTATTTAATTCATTACTGAGCACCACGTGACATGCCCTATAGTTTTTGCGATATGAACACACAAATTAATGGTTAAATAGATGCAATAAAGACCTCAGAGTAATTACATTTCTATATTAAAAAAACGACCAGTTACAGTTTATTTACATTTCATAATTGCACAAATCAGAATTGGTGGATATTGGAATATTTGGTGATACCGTGATCTAAAGAAAATAAACGGTATCATTTCTACTCTCGACCTTTATTTGTAACTTCAACGTTACACCCTCCAAAGCCATGTCAGCAAACGCGACGTCGCCAAACAGAACGCGCGTAACGCTTGACGCTCAGAGAGCGTTTCTGATTGGCTCATTTTTTGACTGGCTAAAGCAACGTGGCCCACTTGCTTTGCTCACAGCAACATGTCTCAGACGCAGTGACAAGCGTGATTTCCCAAGATAACAATTTCAGCATCAATAAAAGGGACATCACATAGGCAAAAAAATGTCACACAGCATCTTTAACTATGTGACGACGATAAAACACGTCTCGGTTGCGTGCACGCCTGCAAAACGCAGTGCTTACATCATCCTCATCATTACGGAAGGTTTGAACGTGACTCTGAAACAGCACATGTGCGCACCGACATCCCCAATGGGATTCTGTTACCCTGTGATGGGGGACCGTTCAACAATTGTTCGGTTTTACCTGTTGACTCAATAGATTGGTCACTCCTCTCTCTTCTCCCAGCTGAGTTCCCTTCATCCGTTGACGCAGTCGTTTCGCTCCCGTTATTTCCGCAACCCTTACCACGCTGACCTCTAACGGATCGGTAAATGAAGAACGCGGCGCACACCGACAGTGTGGCGATGATCCCCACGGCGACCACGGTGCCGTAGCCACTGATCAAATCCAGCAGGACATGCATACCGTGCCGATCCAGAACAATCGGTTTGCTGTTCTGCATGGCGATGCTTTTAGGGACAGAAAAGCCTTGGATGTAGATGTGTACAGGTGAAGCGGAGATGATCACTTCATTCTCAATGACACGGGTGAAATGACCCTCTGCTGCGGCAGAAGATAAAAACCAGTTCCCGCAATCAGGCGACTACACTGCCAATGGGCTGATCTCTCTCTCTCTCTCTCTCTCTCTCTCTGTCTCACTCTCTCACACTCACTCACACTGTGTTTGCTTATCTAATCTACTTAAATCTAATCTAATAATGTAAATTGATCACATTTGTGCTAAAATTAATCAAATCATTTACTTTTTTAAGATAAGATTTTTTAAAGTGAATATCTGGATACATTTTGGGTGAAATATAGTTAGAAACACACACGTTTATTGTACCTAGCTGTCTGAATGGGTATTTCTCATTGACGTACTGTTTTTAAAATGATTAAACTAAAAATATTATTGTATCGATGAAAGGTAAAAACACACACTGTCATGTCAGTGCTGCTAATAAGGTCCGTTTTTTGCAGAATGCACCATGTCAAAGTTCAGTCATTGATTAAACAGGATACTTGCTCATGTTTTGAATATACCAGGGTCAGTACAACTGTACAACTGATCCTGGCACAGTTGTTTGCGTTGGGTGTTTTTATTTTGTTTGTGTTCTCTTGGATAACCTACATTTTGCTCTTTACAGCCATAAATATGCATATTATATATGCAATGCTGAAATAAAAGGACTAGAGATACAAGATATTTGATTTATGACAAAGATATTTATGCAACAATTATTGTGTGTTTTTTTAGGTCAGTAGTAAATGAATAATCTTTTGTATGAAAGGATTAAGGGAGATATTTTCTTCTAGCAAAGAAAATATTTACCAAACATGTTGTTCTGTCTTGACACAGTCAAGAATAGATTTGAGCAAAACATTTCATAATTTGATCTTTAAACTATGATGTTTCCATGAAGAAATTTAAATATATATATATATATATATATAACATAGTATTTTATTCCTTTATTTATTAAAATATTGATAGGGCTGTGATTAAGGTAACTAAATTAGCAATTCATTTTAGAAGATAAGGGCCAACAGATTTGAAATACACGTGATGTTGTGTGTTAAATGTTTTTTTTTAACCTTATTCTGAATACCAAAACAGACATGCGCATCAGGAGCCGTAATCTGCAATAGTCAACAAGTTCGGAGGTCTTGATTCTTTGCTGTACAAAATGCTATGTGCTGCCACCTACCGGTAAATAATCCCATATACAGTTTTGCGCTTAATAGAACGTATGCGTTTGTCTCAACATTTTGCAACGGTTACAAAAAAGGGAAAGCAACATTTGGGACAGTATGTAAAATGTGCTTTGGGAACTGAAGCTACAATATAATATTTATCTACCAAAGCAGGCATGTCCAGTTAATGGCCCTAAAGTGGTCCTTTGTATTTTTAAAACAAAGCAATGTATTGTTACGTACCTCTTACGCTAGTTACACACAGATTAAATATTGGGACTAAACTGCTGGTGAAAATATTTGTTTGTTTATCGTGACATTGCAGTTTATTAATCCAGAATTACGAGCACTTCAGCAACAGCACACAGGACGTGGGAAATAGCAAATGGGTGAGTTTTGCGTCAGATATGAAAACGAGGCCATGACCTCACATAATAATAAAATAAACTTAATATAAAATAAACAAAATAAACTTCGCACAGCCTGAAGCAGCAGTTATTTTATTATTTTTGCAAACGTGATGGGTTTGTTTGCTGGTACTTTCCACATAGTTATTCAGATTAGTTTTAAAACCTTTTTGGAATTAAGGGACGTAATGCGGCAAGTATAGAAATATTTATTTCGCAATACCGCACATCAATATACTGCATTTGGCAACACTTTTATTTACACAAGGTGCAGTTGTTCCTGTTTTTCCGCTTTCTTTTCATATAACCTCCACCTAATCTGCTTTGTTTTACCACTTGAGTTGCTTTTCACGTTCCTGATGATTAAAAGCATCTGCTTAAATACATCTGCAAACATCAACGATTGAAACATCTTTGATCATGTACGATTTTATGTACTAAATCTGCCATTATATCAGCAGCATAATTTTACAATCTTGTTTTATTAATACAGTATTTAGGTTCATGTGTACTTCATGGTTCATGTGTTCAGCTTTATTGAATACAAAACCAGAAACGGGTTTAGAAGTGGAACAATTTTATGTTAATTCATACATTTCTGCTGTTAGCACAGTGTATCCTTTTAACATAATACAAAGAAAAGTCAAACTATATGGAGTACAGGGTTTCGTTCCAAAATGTGTCACATTCTGATGCTGCTGTAGAGTGAATGTTGCTGCTTTCAGTGGAACAGGATGTAGGAGAGGAACAGCCATGAGAAAAGCAGGAAGCTCTGAGTGATGCTCTCGGCACTGTTGCACAGGTTCCCCTGACAGCATGACATGTCTATAAGACCTTGAGATACTTGTGATGCAGCGTCACAGATTGCTTTAGAGGCGCATCCTTTCACAGTACCTGCCATGACCTCAGAAGTTCCTAATGTAAAGAAAACAAGCTCAGTCAAATAATTGACAGGATGGGGCAATTGTTCATGTTAATTAGTCTAAAGTGATCAGTCAATAATCTGATCAATCAAATTACATGGAGAAAATGTATGTACACGAGTATTTTCAAATGCGCGCTTGTATGAACACGTACACAAGTATTTTTTAATATGTTACATACATGTTACATACATACATGCTACAAAATTGGCCGTTTTCTTATATGTACTGATTATATGATATACATATTTTTGTGAGCTTTCCTACATCACAAGTGTGGATATAAGTATGAATATGTATATTAGATGTCTGTAAATATACATTATACTATGGCTCAGAGAAATGCTATATAGTGCTATTAAAAATGTCATTTAATTTACTTTAATGAAGGCTGGATAATCATCGACAGGGAACAGAATTTGTCTCATTATTTTGCAACAGTTACAAATGAGGAAAATGTACTTTGGGAACTGAAGCAAAAATATAACATTTGTCATATGGATATTCTTTCCATATGACAGAAAATGACCAAATTTTTCTGTTATCAAATTCCCACCTTTTGCTGAAATGCAGTAATCTTCATTTCCTAAACAGTCCAGCGTGTTTAAGCAGGTCTTCCCATCACAAAAGAAGCACCTCTTTCCATTGGGACTGCTGGAGCTCAAATCTGTCAAGGAAACAATGCTGTTCGTTTTCTGTATGCTCTGCATATGTGTAGCATGTACTGAAAATACCACCACACTGACTGTACCTGGGACATCTCGGTTATTACAGAGGTCTGTGTCACAGCAGTGCATGGACATTGCTGTCCTCGAAACACCAAAGTTAATGGATCCATTTACACAGTTCTGTGGCGCATCACAAGCCTTAACCTGCATGTTTACCTTATTGGTGCCTGAGAAACAAAAAAACAAGCTTAACGCTTCACCGAAATATTCACAGTGAAATATTTTATGATTGCGACGGTACATTTTATCACCAAAAAAATCAACTCACCAACGGATGATACCACTGTCGCACTCGCACACTTAGTAGCTCCAGCTTGACATGTTGTCTCTGTGCTTACACAAGAACCCACCACACCAGCACACTGATAACATCTGAGAGAGCGTCCTACAAGAAAACCACGTGAGACAGACATATTGAATAAACTATATTTGTAACTATATTTAAAACATTAAATATGCTTGTACATTAAATTGTACTGTACCTGCAGTGAAAAGGGTAAAAAGAAGAACGATTGAGATTTTAAGAGCCATCTTTGGTCAGTCAGGAGGTGAATGAAAGAACAAGCCCCCTTTAGTGGCCTTTTATAGACGATAAAAAGTGGTTCAGCCCAAATATGGAAAATGAAATCAAACTTATAAATGAAGTGGGCGGGACTTCTGTGAAATAGAATCAAAGACCAACGAATGTCCACAAACATGCAGCATCATGTTTCCTGTTTACATTTGAAATCTTAAACTTATTCTTAAACTAGTACTTAGAACTTGTATAGTAGCTATAGGGGGCATGAGTCATTCTTGAACAGTATCTATAGGGGGCATGTGAAAGATAAACTTCAGTTTATTACTTTATCTCTGCGGTTTAATGCAAAAGGGTCCACCGATCATTTAATCTCATTTTTGTAAAAATCAAAAAGGCATTGTTGTCCACAGCTCTAGATTCCTGTACAGTAACTATAGCTTATTAACTTACTGTAAACTGCCATAGCCGTGCTGTTCGGCAGCAAAACATGACTTATGTGATATATACAGTACGTTACCTGATTAGATTAGTTACATTATTATTGTAACTAATAATTACATTACATTATTACGTTATTAGGTTAGTTTACCATTATAATCCTGTACTAAACTATTCTTTTCAGCAGGTCATCAGAACTTTACTAAGTTAAGCATTCAATACTACACATCCTAACTACACAGCTCCTATAGTATGATAGTCATATAATTAGAATATCTTCAAAAAGTTGATTTATTTCAACTACTGAATTGGGGTTTTCATTAGTTGTCAGTTATAATCATTTAAATTAAAAGAAATAACCACTTGCATTATATCAGTCTGTGTGGAATGAATGTATACATTATACAAGTTTCACTTCTTGAATGGAATTAGTAAAATAATTAACTTTTTATAGATATTCTAATTATATGACCAGCACCTGTAACCTTATATAACCTTCTGTAACGGTCTGACAAAAGTTTACATTCTTACTTTACTCATGTGGTGATTATTGTACATTCTGTTTCCCCATTTTGATCATTCATTTACCTGACACACCTTAAAGGGTTTAAATAATATCCGGATATATTGTAACCCACAAAGAAATCAGATCACGTGGTACTTTCTGGGAAAACGAAACCTAAGTTGTCAACGGAAGTGTATTTCCCCACAAACCACACTGTCTGACCTCATTTAGCAGATGCTTTAATTCATGTGAACACAATTAAAACAACACTAGATTATTATCTATTATTATTATTACTACTACTATTATTCCAGCACTATATTAACATTATAATGAAGGTTACCTTAAACCTACAAACTAAACTTTACATTTAAACAGCTGCTGTAATTTACAGCAACTTAACACCAGTTAAGGCTTAAAAAATAGTACGTTGAAATGACTTGTGCAGCCAAGTCGATCGAACCTAAACATTTAAGGGAGCACAAAGATACAGTGAATCTTATATATTTTTTGTTGCAAAGGGAAATGGTTTTGACCCCAAGTAGTTTTTTCAAAAGAGTAAATTACTTTTGGCTGCTTTCGGAGATGCGGCATATATCTTAATGTGTGTCGTATTCTTTTTGTATCTAATTGTTCAGTAAAACAATTGTTCACTAAAAGACAAAAGTATCTTGTTTAGTTGGGTCAAATAATCATGTTATCATTAACATTTAAATCTATATTATTTATTATTCGTTGGCCAAACCAATGGTTTTAAATTCAGCTTCAAAAAAAGTCTACAATTTGCTGTTGAATGGCAAGTTCAAATGTGACAACTCTCCATGCTCTCTTTAAGAAAAGCTGCAGTTAAAACTGGTAGAAACCTGTCGTGGCCTGTCAGTTTTGGTAGACAGTTTCAACATGTATGCCGTTTTTGTGATGGTACATTAAACATGTTCCTTATGACATTAACTTGTTTTGAGTTACACATTTGAGATTTAAATACATTTTTTTTTAAATACTTCAAAGCCAACACAGTCATGTTGTCTTACTACATTTCGACTTACTATTTTTTAACCTTAACTGGTGCAATAGGTAAAAATGATCAAACAAAAGGTATTTTGATCAGATATTATTCAATAAAAATCTGTGCAGCAGCAATACAGGAAGAAAACATTCTTGGCGAGAGGGAATGAGTGTGTGTGTGTCTGCCATGAAAAATGTATGTCTGAGGGTGTCAGGGTATCATTAAAGCGCATTTTTACAAAAAGACAGTAAATGGTAATGTGAGCAGTTATGGATTATACCTTGTTATAAATATGTAACAACATATTTATGATTTCTTTATTGGCAGATGCGTTCTGATACAGTTAAATACATACATCAGCAACCGGCACAGTTAACATTTGAAAATACTTTATACATGTGTTCTCTGTGTAATTTGATTGATCAGATTACTGTATGATCAGTTTAGTCTAGTTAACATTCTGTCAATCATTTGACTGAGGTTGTTTCCTTTACATTAGGAACTTCTGAGGTCACAGCAGGTACTGTGAACTCTCAATTAATCTGTGATGCTGCATCACAAAGGTTTCAAGGTTTTATAGACATCTCATGCTGTCAGGGGAACCTGTGCAACAGTGCCAAGAGCATCACTCAGAACTTTCTTCTTCTCTGTTGTACTGTTGTTCTACATCCTGTTCCACTAAACTTCACACTGTACAGCAACATCAGAATGTGATTGTTTTCTTTTATGTTGTGAATGAAGTTGTATTGTCTGTTTACATCTAATTCCTAATGAAAGTAAAGCAAATGTTGTTTATAGCAAATCTCTTTATTAATTGTGTATATTTTATGCATTTCGTTGCGTACCTGGTAAAACTGTCAGAGGTTTAGATGCTGTTTTTTGAGAAGTTGTCAAACCACAGACCACAGTTGTTCTTTTCTTCCTCTCTCTGCAATTCTTTTTTCTACAGAGTGCTGTTTTGAGAATGGAAATCTCAATAGTTCTTTGACCGGCAATAAATTAGGTCCTTTAGAATAAACTTTTTCTCTGGGGTGTTGCAACCACATATATTAAAGGATGTCTGTTAGTCATTTTTAGCATCTCATTTTTCGGTTAAAGACATAGACAGAGTGTATTTATGACAACATGTATCTTTGAATACATTACAATATGTGCACATACAGTTACTGTGATACAAAATATCTTTTATCTATTTCCTGTTAGAGTTCCAGGAGCAGTACAAATGTTTACATTTGACATTTTTGGGATGGTTTTGAAAACCACAATTACTTACAGGAGCTGTCTGTATTAACTTGCTTTCACTGTAAATAAGCTGCCCTGCATGTTGATAACTTTGAATGTCATTTGTTCTTGCGTATCTTGTGACTAGTTGTTATATGGGTGTTTTGTCATGGGACACTCAAGAACCAATGACATTGGTTTATTTATTAATTTAGTGCATCCATCTGTTTATTTACATTAATACATGGTGTATCAATCTCTAATAAGCTTAAAATTCATTCGTTTTAGGTGTGTAGATAAGTTACCATGGTGCTTAAAAACGCTTTATATATATATATAAATAAAGTAGGCAAATATACTGAGGTAATGTTACGGTGAGGGGCTGGATGGTTGTGTTTGTGTTTAAAAACCAAGACGAGGACACGGAACTAAGTAAGTGATATTTAATAAAGAACACAAAACCAACACAAACACTAACTGTACAAATGAGTGGGCGACGACATGTGCAAAACAGCAGTGAAAAACATACAATCCAGCAAAAGTATCCAGAACGTTATTCAAGAGAGTAATCCAAGAAACACGGGCAGTAATCCAAAAACCAGGAACTAGGAACGCCAACTTACATCCAAACAAACGCCAAACAATAACCCACGACAAGACTAAAGAAACCCGGAACCTAAATAGACAGACAAATCAAACAAATACAGGTACAACAGATCATACAAAACAGGAAGTGACATAAAAGAACAATGACATCATAGACACGCGACAAAACTAAAAATCAAAATAAAAGTCCACGCTCCTCGCGGGAGCTCGACCACGTTACAGATAAATATATATTAACGCAAATATATTTTAGTATATTATATATTTTTATACATATACATCTTTCTTTAAATGTCACCCTCCACCGGTATGCTGTAAAAAACCTGTATGACTGATCCATATTTATAAAACTATTATATGCTTGTAGATAGTTTAGTCATTTAGTCGGTACATTTGTGCACATCAAAGACTGTATTCGCCTGCTTACCTGTATATTTTGCTATTTAACAATTTAGATTTTATGTATGTTTAGTCATTATACCTTCATCATACTTTCAACAGCCTATTCCAATAACATTTATTTCATTCTTACATTGTAAGAATTGACTTTAATGAATACTAACCAAAAAACAAGTTTAGTGTTGTGGTTATGTTTTATTTCATGCGTTTTCCAGTTATCCTGTTAACATTAAAGGTGCATAAAGATGGTAAAAGGGAAGAATAGCACCAAAGGTAATCCAACAAAAACGCATACAATGATAA